>CAKALU010035527.1:19490-58823 GCA_916700995.1 Hozukius guyotensis
TGATTGGTTGTTTTCCTCCGATCTGTGAAATCTTGCAGATGCCATTAGGAGCACCGGAGGACACAGAGGCACATGATTTTTTTCAGATTACCTGTCTCATACACTACTGTCAGGATATGGTGACCGTTTTACAAAAATATATTTTTTAATAATATCTGTTCCATTTTTACCCACTGCAGCTTTAAGTCACAGCAACTGCAATTTAACCAGACAGCCACATTTGTTTTCAATGAGAATCAGCTAAACACTGACACAGAATATGATGGGTTAACTTACCCTAAGTTTACTTGCCGCAGTGTACTTGCAAAATATGTTGGTACTTCTTATGAGCACTCATGTCAAAGTGTGGTCTTAGTTTGGCTGTCATGAGTAAGCTGTAGTAAGTGCATTTATTAAAACAGTATACTTGCATGTCTACTTAACTTCAGCAACCAACAAAGGAACTCCACCAACCAACAAATATGCACCAGATTCCTCCAAAAAAGTTATCCAACCAAAGCCAACCATCTGTAAAGATTTTATATGACACCTAGAAAAGCCTGTTTCCACTTTGACTGTTGCTTTTTTCATGACAAATCAATGACAGATATTGTTTAAGAGGCAAGTCATGATAGAAAAACTGATCATTCTACAGTGACTGTTATGTTTAATTATTAAATCCGATGCATGATGCAATCATTTGAAGTCTGTACAGGTAGAAAAGAAAAGAAATGTTGAAAATCTAGGGAACATGTGGAACGTATTGAACGTGTTTTCACTGGCTAACATGAGCTGTTCCATGTGACCAGTTAGTGCTGGTTTCATCTGAAGTCCACTGGTGTTTTAGCCCAGAAGCATATTATTATATATATAGAAGTTTGGGGTTTCTCTATTTTTTTTTGGGGGGGTGGGGGGGTTTCCTGGAGAGCAGCCGATTTCCTGTTTGCTCATTTCTGTCTGCAACCTAACGCAATTTGGAAGAGCTTGGTGATACATCTGCTATCTATTTTCACACGCCAAGTATGCATCTGTTACCCATTCCCTGCTTAAGACAGGTTCTTTCACATTGTACAATATGCTATTCAGGTGTCTGTTTTCCATTATCTTTCCAATGGGTCCAAATAAAAAAGAAGAGAGAAAATATCAACCTTGACCTTTCTTGTTCTGCCTGCACCTTTGATGAAATGTGCAACCTTTTGAAATAACCAATGCTAGTTGAGAGACACACAAGACCGGTCAAAAGAAACTCATTGCTTATTTATTGTATACTGTACACTGTGCATTATTCAAAGCATTCAGTTATTGAAGACATTTGCCAGATATATGAGGTACTTCTGTATTGCATGGGCTGTAGCTGTGCTATGATTTTTCCAACACAAGCTTGTTGATCACGCAACAGACTGTTAGTCCACCAGTGACTGCGTAGTGAAAAAGAAAGATCTGGTGTTAATTTCTCAAGCAGAATGGAGATAAATCAGAATTAAAAAATTACCATGGCATCTGCACTGTAGAAATATTCTGCATTCTCACCCAATATTAGATTAATAGATAATAATGCAGTTAACCACCTTAAAAAAGTGGCCAATATCGGCCCATTTTCCAGCTTGAATTTCAAAACTCAAATAGTGAGTTTTTACCCCACAAAAAATCTAAAATACTTTGTTTGTTGTTTTTACAAACGTTCATTTTTACCACCATATTTTCTCAGCAAAGAAGCCCATGCTGCTCATGTTTCCACGGTGTGATTCTGTCTCCGGTGGATCTGTGACAGCCACATTAGCCCACATGTCTTACTGCAGATTCACTGCATTCAGGGAAAAATGCTTTATGAGAATCCCCACCTCACCCCACCCCTTTAGACATTTCAATAATAAATGATCTCTCTTTCCTGAAACCTCTCCCGTGGGTCAAGGGCTGATGTATGGGAGCCCAGAGGGGACATATAGGACGCATTAGCTCTGCACAAATGGGAAGTGAGCGATGGTGAAGAATGTTGACATCTTTGACATCTCAGACAGAGAGAAAACAAGGCATTGGCATTTCAGCAATTGTCACCTGCAGACAGGGTCAATTAATACTGAAACAAAAGAGCGTCTACGGGACGAGAACAGAGAAGAGAAGTCTCGTCGTGAGATAATTTCTGGCTAAACTTTGGGCAGGCAGTGAAATGTTTTTTGTAATCACTCATCAGCCCTCCTTGGTATTGAATTCCTGTTACACTGTGCCTGCTTTGCATAGTGCCGGCCAATTAATCCAACTTGGCTGCTTCCCCTTGGAGTGCTAATGCAATTAATGGGATTGTGGCTTAAGCTAGTTGGATGTGGGTGACCGTACTCTTGCTGGGGGATAAGGGCAGTGACAGAAAGACATGTTTACACTTACAAACCGGAAGGACTAAAGAGGTGTTAAAATCACTTTGAAAACCATCTTAAAGCAGAAAGGTAGGGAAAAAAGGGCAACAGCCACTAGCTGAAGAAACTTGCACCTTTTGTACAATCTAGTATTACAGCAGAGAGAGAGCATACATTTCAGTCAGACTGTATCCATCAAACGATGGCTTGGTAGATGGAACCTAATGACTTCATTTTAATTGTGAAACTTTTCCATTATTCAGTCCTCTGTCTCCACTCTGTTTTTGTCAAACATAAATTACCTGCCAGCTCACCATACAATATTGTATACATAGACTGTATATAAGAAGTGGACGTAGTCACCGTGACGTCCCCCATTGGTTTGTCGACTGCCCTTTTGAAGCCTAGAGTTTTGCATTTTGGCCATCACCATCTCGGTATTTGCAACCAGAAGTGACACGAGAGGGTGGAGCTAAGTACAAGCGAACGCTGTGAATAAGGCATTTTTACGTGACCTCAGTGTTACAGTTAGCTTTTCATGAACTGAAAACACAATGTGAAAGGGTTAAAGTTCTAAGATGAAAACACGGACAACTTCCAGACCGGGCAACGCCGTGGTAGCCACCTGTCAATCACAAGGTAGCCACGCCCTAAATGGGACCATAATTTACTAAATGAACTTCATGCTGTATTGAATAAGTCTTGAAACTAGCGATTGAGACCATAAACTCATGTTTACAGTGTTTACTGAGGTAATAAATCAAGTGAGTAGTAGGGTCATTTTCTCATAGACTTCTTTACAATCAGACTTTTTTTTTTACAACCAGAGGAGTCGCCCCCTGCTGGCTATTAGAAAGAATGCAAGTTTAAGGCACTTCCACGTTGGCTTCACTTTTCAGAACCGGAGGTTGCCCACTCAACGTATTGTCATTCAACAGTTTGTATGATATCTTGCGAAAAAGTTATTCCTTCTTTTTCGTTCATTTTCGAAATGTCCAGCAACAAGTGTCAATTTCCGCTCGTTACATGCATATTTGTTTCAAAATAAACACACAGGGTACGAACACTGAGTGAAAGGCCTGTATTTGTAGACCCAACCTTCCACCAAGACCTCCTCCCCACACGGTGTTCACCACTCTGTATATTTCCTGGTTGACAATTATGTGGATTACATACGAATGGATTTTGTGGGATATATACTACTAACAATGCATTACTTTTTTTTAGGTATAGCTACCAACAGTGTATGAGACCAGCCTGGCCCACTGATTGTATAAATAAGACTTATTTTGCTGCATGTTACATGTTGTTATGATGCATACTGTTATAAAATGTTGAGCTCAATGGACTGTTCCTTTTAAAATACATAACGTAAAACAAAACCATAATTCAACTTTTGCAATGAACAGATAAACTGGAAGTGGGCCATATCCGATCATGTGTGATCAGAACGGCTACAAAACACGATCCTCAGTAAACTCCATCCCACGGAGGCCATCACCCTCACAACTGCAAAAGCGGCTCAAAGTGTTTCACAAATCCAGAGACAAAAGGCAAGCAAGAGTGAGCAATTTAGTGCTAGCTGCTTTGTGAAGGGCCTCGCAGCCCACACAGCACCATTCAGGGGACTAAAACACAGGCCGGGATTACGCTTATCAAGCATCAACTGTTTGGTCACACAGACAAAGGCTTATTGCTGTGGGACAACTTTAATGGGCTGTGGCTGAGTGCAAAGAGGGCCTCTTATGACAGACAAAGAGGGTGAGTGGAGGGCGAGAAAGGGAGGGGGGCCTCAGCAGCACAATCACTACTTTCGATAATGATGACAGAAAATGAAGGGATGGGCAGTTAGGGTTTGTTGAGTGGTATTATCTCTTTGGACCATAATGAAAAGGAAGCAGCACATGAGCCACAGAGTGAGAGACTGAACAATGGCAATCCCTCATGGTCCAGAGGTCCGTGTGAGTTTCGGAGGCTAATAATAGCCGGGTGGATGAAAAGTCTGCCGAAGGCTTGGTATAACGTACTGAGAAACTATTGTCATGGAATTCCAATCTGTCAACAACACGCTGTCAAAAAAGCAGAAGGAGCTGTTACAGTTGGTTTGGCATAGATCCATAAAATAAGGTGTAAACTTTCATGACCTTGGAAAACAGGTGTGACCACACTGCCTTGCTGTAACCTGCATGGGTTAATCTGATGGTTTTACTATTAACACACAAATCACTTCCTCCTTTGTGCTTTTCTTCTTGGGCCAATTTTTTACCCTGTTTCACATTTTAGATTTGTTAAAGGACAATTTTGTTTTATTACTACTTGGGATCCATTTTCATAGCTTTGGCCATAGTTCTAATAATAAGTTCACAAGGCTGTTATCACCTATTTATTATAATGAGACAATGCTGGTGGTGTCTGCTGGTTGCGAATAATCGGATTTCCCAAAATGTCAAACTTTTCTTTTAAAGCTGAAGTAATCGAGATTGGGGGCAAATCTGATTAAAAATAAGTTATTTTTATAAAACGGTCGCTATATCGTGACAGTAGTACATGAAACAGGTAACCTGAAAAAAAAACATGTGCCACTGTGTCCTCCGGTACTCGTAATGGCATCTGCAAGATTTCACAGACCGGAGGAAAACAAGCAGTAAGAGCTGATCTGAGGTCTGCTGTCCAACTGCTGTCTATGAGAGCCGGCTGTCAATCACTCGCGAATTCCGACCAAACTAGGCAGCGCTGATCAAATATGAATCAATATTATGTTACGTTAACACCTATTTCTCGCCTCAAATGTTTTCAGAATCATCTTGTAGTGTACGGTTTAGCTGTAAAATGAGAAAGTGTGTGACACTTTGAATTGTAGAAATCTGTTGAAGGAACGCCAAGTTCTGGTCCCATGACCCCGAATAGGAACGCTCTCTCAATGAAATGACCTGTGATTGGCCAAAATCTCCCGTCACAGACTAGATTTCTTAAAGCCTGAAAACAGAGCCATGAGGAGGTGCAGAAGTCTAGTTATCTTTCAGAACACTTGAATTACAATATGCTGAAAGGTTATTATGGAATTTTTGCCCAATGATGCCAAAAATATACTGCCTACTGCCACTTTAATCTCCAAATTTCAGATGCTTAAACATTTAATTTTCAAGATAGATTTTAGTTTTGGTTTAAATAATCTGGCTCAATTGTTGGCTTGTTTACAACCTGTGTAATCATCTGATCAGAGAAACAATTGCCAAAGCTATGAACATTAGACCCAAGTTGTAAACCGGAATTATCCTCTGAGGAAGGTAAGACACTGGTCATGTCATCTGTCATGTTTTGTCTGAGCTGCTTTATTTAAACTCCCTTCCAGCTATCATGTATCTACTGTCTCTTCAGGGCTCTTACTTTTGGAGTGAGGGGGGAAACCATATTTCTACTGGAGTGCCACCGATTCTCTTCTATCCCGTTCCAAATGACACCACTTCATCTGCTCCTCTCTGCCTACAGTGCTTTAGCACATTTCATGTAATACCTTTATCCCTGCGTCAACATTACACAGAGCTCACCTACGTATTCCCGGAACCACTGATACACTCTCCCAAATCCATCAGATATAGTCTCTTTGCCTGTAAATCCATTCGAGAACTATACTCTATGTAAATCCTGTTCTTTCTTTCTTGTTATTCTTATTCCTATAATCCTCAGCTCTCTATGTCTGTTCCTCTTTCTGTGTCTCCTCTCGTGCCACTTCCTTCCTCTCTTTTTTCGACACTCCTCATTATGTCCTTCTCTTTCTTAAATGTCTGCCCTCAGACCTACATCTACTCAAGGACATTATGTAAACAAGTGTACGTGATTTGGCATCTCTCACTGCAATATGTTTCCATCCCACCTCTCCTCCTCCTCCTCTCTGTCTTTAATGCTGCTTGTCTAATTAAAAGGCATACAAAACATTACATTATGACTCTGGGACTTTAAGCTCATCTCCTCGCAGATCTACAGTTAAAAAGGGTCAATTATATGATGCACAGTGCTGAGAAAAATTAAACCCACCATTAGCTGCTTCGCGCCATCTGCGTTATTGCAGAGTGCACATGCAGAGCGTCGTAAATTCCAGCCTGGTTTTCCTTAGGAGGGCATGCATTGCTGAGTTTGCTCCTGTCGTAGTAAAGCATAATTATTGTCAAGGAGGTCTGTCACAGTTAATCTGATTCACTGACAAGATGACAGACTCGCAACTTGGGGACGTGGTGCTATCACAAGATAGCTGTTGTGTTTGTGTTTTTGTTCTACGGGCCCAGCTTTTGAAATGACACGCAACGGACCAAAGCCTTCTCTGCCATCTCGAAAACCAGGCCATTACTCTGCCTATTGATATTCCATAAGAGTTCACATTCTAAGGCTTCTCCTCTCTTGCATCCCGGCTCGTTGCACGGATGTGACAATCTTTACTTGCACAACAAGCAAAAAAAAAAAACCCAACACAACAGTCCCACAAAGAAGCAGTCAAAGGGAAGGAGGTCGATCAGCCATTCTGCATTTGCGTTTGTTCTCGACGCGGCAGACTTTCCTGTGGAGTCTGCGGTGGCTGAATACTAAAGAGACAGCGAGGCTGTGATGTGGAGAAGGCGCACAGGTCTCAATCACCTCCCCAGAGACGCCAGGTGCCTCAACGAACGAGGGAAGAAACGCAGACTTGGACTTTATTCATTGATACCGCCCACCGAGGTAAAGGGTTTCAAATGGGTGGAATTACGGGATCAATAGTGTGATTAGCAGAAGCCTTGTAGCTATTGCGTGTTGTTGGCAATCCATTGCATCAAGCTAAACCCAGGGGACAGGGGGGCTGTTGCTCCTTCCAAGCATGGAGGCCTAAGGAGGAGGAGTAGTGCATGAGAAAGAGGCTAACCAGGGACATATGTAGTAAATCTCTAAATAGATAATAGATGCTTGACAAAGTTAATAAATGTCACATATTTTCTGCATGCATGAATGATTGCAAACACTTGAAAATAGTGTTTTTTTTGTACAGTAATAAATCAGGTACATGCCAATATGCCCTTTTCTATTATAGGTAAACAGCACTGTAGGAGCCTGAGATGTGCAAAGCTATTACGGTCAAATGAAAAATATCAGTACTATACTGTAAAGAAAGAAAGGCAAACAGAAGGCAGAAATAGAAAATTGTGAGCAATTTGAATATGTATTTGTTCTCTTAGGGATCTGTCAGTTTTGTTCTACTTGCAAATGCAAAAATGGCAATTCTCCAAATCCAATAAAGCACACCGAGATGCACCTCTCATATAGTATTAGGTACATCAAGAGGTTGTAGAGCATCACTGTTGATTCAAGCATCACTTACATACTGTAACTGCACTGTCATACAACCAAGACTAATAACATAACATTAGTCTGACTTCTGTATGTAATTGGTTGAGAAAAATGTCCATTAGTGCATATCACATCTCATGCAATAGACCCATATGTCCACCCAGCCCAGTCGCAGTGCAGAATTTAATATATTGATTGGTGTACATAGACACGAATTTCACATTTTTTCCGTGATGGTCAGCACGAAATCAATTTGTATGTAATTCACATAATTGTAGCCCGGGAAGTATAGAGAGCGGTGAACATCGCGTAGGGAGGAGGTCAGGGTGGATGGATGGGTCAGAAAACAAAGGACTTTCGCCAAAGAGATGTTCGTCTCCCGTGTGAAACCACAAGTCAAATTTGATTTATTTGTCACGTAACTTCCGTACTTAAGTTACAGCCCTTCCGGAGTTATTTTAACCCAAACCGCTAACTAAGTAGTTTTGTTGCCAAAGCCTATCAAGTTGATCTATTCCTAAACCTAATGTAACCTAAATAAAATTACTTTTATTTTGAAAAGACTGGAGCGGAAATTAACACGTGTCACGTGTTGCTGGACATTCGTAGGAAAACGCACAAAAATATGTTGTTGAGCATCTTGGAAAAAAAGGTGGAATTTGTGTACACAAATTAAATAGATTACATTTTTTTGACTATTTCACGAACTGCCATGAGACTGTGTTGGTGCACCAGAGGATAGCATGTCAGTGTCATGTTTTGCCTCACCAGGGTGTGAATATTACTTTTGTGTATAGAGGGGCAGCACCAGTAGGGAACAACAAAACCACTCACTTAAGTTTAGGCAACAAAATCACTTAATTAGGTTTACGAAAAACATCATGGTTGGCCTTAAAATAAGTACGTAAACTAAGTAAAATACGTATAGAAATAATGTAACATTAGTATGGAAAACACAAACGTCACTTACGTAACAAAACAAAACACTGGTCTCCTGGTTGAAAGTCCTGTGTTTGTTGGATCCATCCACCTACCCACCCACGCACCACAAACAGTCTTTGTCACTTTTTATTCTACGTCACTAGCACTGAGCGTAGCATATTTACGCGGATGCGTTTACATTGCAGTCAGTACAGACTACTACACGCCAAAAGCAAAAAGCATTCTTATTGCATGCTTCTGCCTCGCACATCGTCTCATTCATACGCCTTTTCATACGAGCAGGCAGTCTAGTATGTCATACAAAAAAATACCTAAAACTGAAAAAGCAACATGTTTCAGATTTGGAATTTACTACTACTATGACTTGTTACTATTCTCTGTATCCATCTATGTACATTCATCGTTGCTGGAGATGTTCTTTGTACTCAGCTATTGAGAAATGTAGCTTGTCATGTTGCACCTGTCCTGGTTGACGGTGCCAGAAAAGTCCTTCATCACGGAGCCAGCACACTGGAAGGAATACATTTCAAGTCATTTTAGTATTTTTTATGAATGGACGAAATAGATGAGGGATATAAACACGGTGGCCAATTCATGTCACTGTAAAACACTTTCTTGTGTCCCACTTTGATGCCAATAATGCATGGTCATTAGCGCATTTTTCTGGCTGAGCTCGTATGTGCGTGTAAATGGCACTAAAAGAATATCTTGGTAAGACTTTTACCTGCCCCCTATGTTTGCATATCAGGCTGTTGTTTTTTCTCCTGCTACGTGCAGAGCTATATAGCCAAATAAATCATTTCATTTTAAACTGTGTTTGCATAAAGCAGTAACGTCGCCGTTCTAGCATAAGCAGGTGGTCACACCAACAGCCAGATAGCAGCTTGGTACACAAGAGCCCTAGACTTTAAACAACACACATTATCTTTCAAGCTAATGCCTCCTTCTAATCCAACAAACAAGGACAAATGTCTTTCCCTGCACTTTGTCTTGCTGAATGAGCAACCACACAAACACCCACCACTAATGTCGGTTTGCAGGCTAAGTAGCTAATTAGTTACTCAGCCATAGCACATAAAACAGCTTAAAATCTTACCTGCAGATGGTCAGTTTAGTGTGGTTCTAAAGCTGCCAGTAGGCTTCATCAGATGGCGGATGGTCTTGGAAGCAATAGAGTGAGTCAGGCGACGGTATTATAGAACGACAAAGTCCTGGTAAAGAAGATGTCGCGGTGGATGGATGAGCCGACTTTTGGAGGTATTTGGAGGACTTGTGGCTGTTTGAAACATAGACTGTATATAAGAAGTGGACGTATTCACGGTGACGTCACCCATTGCTTTGTGGACTACGGTTTTGAAGCCTTGAGTCCGGCATTTTGGACATCGCCATCTTGGTTTCTGGCGGTCGCCATCTTGTTTTTTTGTAACCAGAAGTGACAAGAGGGTGGAGCTAAGTACAACCGAATGCTGAATTAAACAAAATGTTTCAATTACCTTTCTTGAACTGAAAACACACTGTGAAAGGGTTAAAGTTCTAAGACAGAAACATGTACAACTCCCAGACCGAACAACGCCGTGGTAGCGACCTGTCAATCACAAGGTAGCCACGCCCTAAAGCATCCCCTGCTTTATGTTCTATTTGACTCTAAATGGGACCATAATTTACTAAATGAACATCATGCTGTATTGAAGAAGAATTGAAACTAGCGATTGAGACCATAAACTCATGTTTACAATGTTTACTGAGGTAATAAATCAAGTGAGAAGTAGGGTCATTTCCACATAGACTTCTATACAATCAAACTTATTTTTGCAACAAGAGGAGTCGCCCCCTGCTGGCTATTAGAAATAATGCAAGTTTAAGGCACTTCCTCATTGGCTTCACTTTTCAGACCCAGAGGTAGCAGCACTGCTTTGGAACAGCTTTTGATTTCTGACATGGTCGAACAACACATCGTACTCCTTTCTAGCATAAACCGGCCCTTAGTCCTAAATTCTTCTGCTAACAAAACACTTTCTGCCAATGGCTGACAGTTCCCAGCGCAATTTTGTGTCCTTTGTCTCTCCGTTCCCCTACCTGGACACCGCCGGCTTGGCTCCTCTGTCAATAAATAAATCGTTAACAATAATGAATAAACATTAAATTCTAAAATTACTTTGACATTTTTGACCGCAAATGAAATGTGTACCACTGCAGGGGGGGGGATGTGCAAAAAGCTACCGTATGGATTCACAGCAGCTCAATTTTTGTCCTTTTGTTAAGACTTCATATACATTTAGACTTGTATTTGTTGAAAAAGTGTAAAAAACATTGACTTTACATCCCAGCATGGTTTTTACACAGCATAACATTATGTGCATATACGTGAGTGCTTTAATTCAGTCACTGTTTGGCCCATTTTTCCACCTCATATAATCGATGCTATTATGTGCATGCTCTGAGCTCTTTTGTCACATAGCCAATGCTGGTATACTGTGTCAATGCTGCAATTTCTGTCATTATGAGCAATTTGAACTCATCCCATTTCTTTTCACACATATAGTGTGCATTTTGTACCTGGAAAATAATTATACTCGATAAAGATTTGTTTTTAGCTGTCAACACGTGTTTCTCCATTGCAACATTATATTCGAGTGGACGTCTGTACCATCATCAATCTCTATTTTAGTATAAGTTTAATTAGTGTTTCATACTGATCTTGATTTTAAAGAATCAGCCTCCATGGGTCCATCAAACATTTATCAAATTCCAAAAAATGAAAGAAAAAATTGGCACATTATTTTTTAGCTAAGCACAAAATGAAATTTAGCCCTGTAACCTCTGGTAATGGACTGAAAAGTGAGTGGTCCAGCTGGTTTTTGTTTTTTTGGCTCCCAAACTATGCTTAAATGTGACTGCCAAACAAAAATCCCTAACAAACGGCTCACTAAAACACAAGTTCATGACACTACATAAAAAATTTTAAAAATCCCCCCCCGGGTCCAAACACAGAGTGGTTTTCCCTCTCAGCAAATTTGGGCCACACTGTGGGCCAGCATATATTCAGGAAGGTGAAGCGGGGATGCTAACCTCCTCTTGAAATGGTGCAGGCACTCTCTCCCCTGCCCTCACTGTGTGGCTCTACAGTATCACCGGTTTACCTCAGTTCAGTCCAGTCTTTATGCATTTAGAGCTGCTGGCTCTGACGTACTGGCTGAATTTCATTACTGTGTGCTATTACACGAGCAAGCTGCTGGGCTGGCCTCGGGATGAGAAGGCCAATCAATACAGTCAGTATCTGCCCCCTCTAATCTCTGTCGCCTGTGTCAACGCTGCTATCTGTAATAGATCTTAAGGATTAGGGGGGGGCCCTTCTTAAGACACTTCTTTTTTGCTGAGGACTGGACGGCCAGTAGGACCCACGGGGGCCGGGCCCAGTCATGCTGATCCAGTGCGAGCCCCTTGGGAAGTGCCAGCAGAGCGGTGTGGTTAGAGCGACACACTTACAAAAAGAGAGGAGAAGCAGTGGCATGGCTAAAAAGGAAGATAGGGGTCGGAGAAATAGAAATAGGGGTATGTCACAGGGGACGCGAGGTGAAGAAGGCAACAGAGTAGCTATGGCATCCAGAGATTGATAGAGACAAGGCAAAGACAAGGACATTGGAGTGGGAAAGATGGTGGGTAAACAGAGAGAGAGCAAGGCGAAGAAGGTAAGAGAGCAGCGGATGAAAAAAGACGGAGAGAGAGAGAGAGAGAGAGATGAGCAGAGAGGAGGATAAGCACCAGGCCAGGAAAGGCGAGAGCCCATGTAATTTCTCTAATCCTCCTGGCATTTATACTTTCACCAGACAGATAATGAAAATGAAAAATAAAATGGAAAACTTCCCCTCTCGGACTGGGCACAGGATTTTTTTTTTTTAATCTGTTGCACTGCTCAACTTTTTCTTTTTTTCTTTTTCTTCTTTTTCTCAATGCCTCAGTGGGCGTGTGCTGAGTCAGTAGAATTGTCTGTGTGTTATTACTTCACATCATGGTGGATGTTACTCACTGGGGCCTTGTTTCTTCAACCGCAGAAGACCATGGATGCAGTACGTCAAAGACGACTATAGATAGATGGATAGATTAGATTGTTTTTGACGAGCTATGACATTAGAAAACTGCTTAACGCTTGATTTATTAATAACTATCCAATAGTAATATAACGCCTTCACGTGGACCCATTCTGCTGAGTACATATTCATGCTTAACATCATTTCTAATATGTCTGCACTTAACCCTTTACTGTTTTCACTAAGAAAACATTTTTAATTTTTAATGTCATTGGGGTAATTATAACAACAATGTTTTTTTTAAACAGACACCACAGTTGCTGTTTTTTTTTATAATATAGGCCTCTACCTCTATAGGTTGAGATGCTGCTTCATGTTGAAAGAAAAATACAAATCATGTAGCCTACTGTTATTATACTAGTAATAGGTTAGTATACCAACATATGTCAATTTGTAACCATGGAATTAGAATTATTACCAGTACTAGTATAACTTCCATGTATTTATTCAAGATATTTGCCAGATTTAGGGTACATGAAAAATCATGAAAAATCATACTGATATATTTTTTCAGCAAATATATAATGGAATAACATTATGATATTTACAAATGGCATTGCCAACAGTGAATGTTCACAAGTTGTTGTTTTTTATTTCATAAAAATAGTTAATTTATTATCTTAGCATCACTACTTTTACCAGTAAAGGACAATTCAACCGTTTGGTAGAGCATTTTTTTAGACAATTAAAAAAAAATCTGTATAAAATTATTTCAGCATATATAAAATGGAATAACATTAAATGCATCGTATGAACAACAATGAATGATCAGACTTTTTTTTCTTTTTTTAAATTACATTAGCTTTACTACATTTACCATAAAAGGACGACTGAACCGTTTGGTATAGAGCATGTTTTTAGGAAATGATTTGACCCTTATTATTTATTCATTATCCGTAACCGCTTATCCTATTTAGGGTCGCGGGGAGAACATGCAAACGCCACACAGAAGGTTCCCAAGCCAGATTCGAAACTACGACCCTCTTGCTGTGAGGTGACCATGCTAACCACTGCACCACTCTGCAGCCCTGACTGTTATTAGACTTTTTATTTTAAAGTTACATAATTCTGTTTAATAAGGCCTCTGAAACTATGTTATGTCGAAAAAATATGCCTACCATTGAAAATGAGACCCAATGAGTCCTCATGTCTGCAGTGACTTTTTTGTTGCTAACTTCCTGTAACGAGGCGGACTGAAAAGGCATGCTATTTAAAGACACAGTGACATCTAGTGTTTTTTTTTTTAGCATAACATACCTAAACCGAGTGGTTGAGATGGCTGAATCAGGTTGCGTTAAGTTCAACACATTTTTCAATAAGACATAGTGACTCAAAATGTACACTAGCAAACGGTCGAGAAGAAGAAATGACTTTTTCTTGTTATGGGTATTTAATACTTTTACTCATGTAAAACATATCAATACTTTTTCCGCAACTAGATAGATATGACATTTTGTGTTGTTTTTCTTTTACTGTGTAGAGACTGTCTCTGTCTCTGTCTCTCTCTCTCGCTCTCTCTCTCTCTCACACACACACACACACATGCACAAACACACACGCACACACAGCAGATTGAACTGAAGTAATTGTGAGCAAGCTGGAGGGCAACAGCCATGTCCAATTGTTTATAATGTGCATGGCGTGAGAAAGCAGCTTCGATACACTTGTAAATCAGGACAGACAGCGGCGGGCCAATTAGAGAGACGTCACTGTTCATAACCTACAATACATGTTAGCGTTGCTTATGCTTGTCAGGATGACAAGGCTGCATGGCAGAAACCAGTGGCCCAGTCATTCCGAGTCATTCGCTGAACATCATTTTCCACAGAGGAAATCTGTTATTTACATTTACAAGTAAATCATTTTTACATGAAAAAAAAAGCTGTTGACACTTTAATGTCATGAATAATATTCCTAGTTATTATGCTAGTTATTAGTTTGGTACTGTAGTTTACTTTTAATGGACATGGCCTTTCACAGGAAGTAAGCTGCGTAAACAATTTGTTGATAATTACGCAGCAGAACACAGTAAGGAGATTTATATTTAAAATCTTGTGAGGATTTATATGCGGTTGTGTGCTGCATCAAATGATTCAAAAGGGCTCCTTCCTCTTGAGTGAAAAATTAAGATGAAAGAAAATTGCAGTGCTTTCCAGGTACCCAAAGTACTTCACTCTCATCCGCAGCTCCTTCTGGACTCAAACAAACCTGTCCCCCTTCTCTAAGCACATCACAATTAACCTGAAGTACAACCAGGTCAGAACAAAGTCATTTCAGTCATTTCTACAACTCTGATGATGCCACTGCCCCTAATTCTTCCTGAAAACTCACTGTGTGAGTGGCTTGGCCACAAGCTCGATTAATGTGTGTATATAGCCTTAGGCGAGCAAATGTAATTGCAAAAAAAGAAATGTACAAAAGCAAATCACCACCACAGCCCAGTATTATGTCCCTTGCAAGGATGTGTGTGTTTGAGAAGAAAGGGCGAAAACTGAGATTTTGTTTATCAATGGTTGGTTGTAACCATGAGTTGTGCTTGTTATGCACAAACGCACTTGAAAGTGCTCCACAATTTTAGCCTCAGGATGTAGCCTGTGTTCATTTTCAAGGCAGTTAAATTGAATTTCCCATTCAGAATTATCTAAATGAGCTGCACGTGACAAATTGCATTTGGAGGATGCATTTTATTATGCCGTACATTACGTTGACCCTGAGAGCTCAGCGCACTATGAATTAAGAAAACACATGCAAGTCACAACACAGGCAAATGGTTTTTGTAAATGCTGCACATGCGTAGTCAAATTTATGTTTTTGTGTGTTGTCAAACTGGTGAAGATGTTTCGTCATTTGCTTGTGGGCCACCTAACATACAGTATGTTTTCAGGTGACTTCTTTGAATTCACCTCCAATGTGACCCTTTTACAACAAACTCTCCCTATACTATGTGACTGCAAACATTAGTTACTCCGTGTTGTGATTTAAATCACAGAGTAACACTTTGGTTACGCAAAAGACAATTTGTACAACATCGTTCATCACACTCAGTGCCAGCTGGACAATAAATATCATACCCAGTAATTATAATGTTCTCTCTCCACTGCATAGAAAGTTAGCTTTTAAAGGTCCACTGTGTAGCATTTAGGGGGATCTATTGGCAAATGGAATATAATATTCATAACTATGTTTTCATTTGTGTATAATCACCAGAAACTCGTCATTGTGTTTTCATTGGCTTAGAATGAGCCCTTTATAGCTACATATGGAGTGGGTCCTCTTCACGGAGTCCGCCATGTTTCTACAGTAGCCCAGAATGGACAAACCAAACACTGGCTCTAGAGAGAGCCTTTCACGTTTTTCGTTACCTGAAGGCCACCGTAGTTCTCCGACACGCTTGGAAAAGGAGGAGGTGAGCGGAGGGGTATTCAGTCGGTTGCAATCTACAACCTCACCAGGAGATGTCACTAAATCCTACACACTGCACCTTTAAAACAAGTAAAACATGTTAAGGAAGTGAGAAAAATAACAATTTCATGAAATCATGTATACCATCGGTTGAGAATTGTTTTCCTGAGCTTTGTGGCTACAGGATTTATTCAGCACGAAAAGGACAGAAAGTCCAATTACATTTTTAAAAATAGAAGGACATAACTCTATTAAAGTTCACACTGAAACTGAGAACATCTGAAACTGATGAACTGTTCATGTATTCATTCTCTCTTTATCTGTCTGTGTAATGGGCACTGAATGTCACTTTTAAGCATTATGAGATGGCATCGCAGCCAGTGGTGATCAGGTGAGTGTCTGGTCTCTGTTACGTAATGGCCAACCCTCCTGATTTTTCCAGAAGACTCCCGTTTTTCATTGCCCTCTCTCGGTTTCCTCCCGGGGTCACAATTCTCCTGCATTTCTCCCGATTTATGACACATTTTCACACCTTTTTTTTCCTTTTCTTTACTCTCAACCTGTTTCTGGCACTGTACAGCGTCTAAAAAGCCCTACTGTTTCCACCCGGACAACAATAGAGCTACAACAAATGTCGTTTCCCGGTGGAAGAGATGCTCGTGACACAGCGTGCAGCGCCCAAAGCTGGGCTTTAATCGACGCAGCAAAAAGCCGTCGTTGTGCGACGCTTGCCATATGGGTTTCAGAGCGCAGTGGTGCTGTTGTTGTGTTGGGTCTGCCTTCAGTGAGTGAGAGATGGAGAGAGAAATGGAGAGTACTAAGAGAAAGAAATACTCAAGCAGGGGCAATGAATAGATAAAAACTGGATATTAGTTTATGCCAAAGATTCACACAAAGAAGAGAGAATTAAGTTTTCTTTCCTGAGAATTAAAAGTAAAATTAAAAATATTAACATTAAAATGCTGTTGTTTGTTATTTTCATTCTTTAAAAGTCACCAAAATGCAGGAAACAAAGTCTCTGAAAGTCTCTGTGGGAGGACCCACAGACCCCCTGCTTTGGTTTTGAAATCCTTCCTATTTTTGAGGTCTCAAGTATGCTCTGTTAGCGCAGGTGCGGTTCTGTCACTGACAGGTCTGACAGAGGGCTTTTCAATGGCCTCTCTCCTGGATCCAGTTTTGCTGTTGCGGCACAATGTGAGTACCTGTGCCTTTTTACAACTGTCCAAATTCATTCTCACTGCTCACACAGTGCTCAAAGTGCAGAACATTTCCACTCAGTTTATCCAGGAAACAGAAAGAAAGAGACCATATAGCAAGATCTTCATATAAAGGTCTATGGTTGGAGTCCCTGCATACTAGAACCATCATTTACTGCTGCAGGCCTCTAAATATTAGCCACACCATTCTGCCACTTTAAGGTATGAAAGTAAAGGGAGACTTGAACAAATTTTAGGCACCATTTGAGGCTTCCCTTCTGTGAAAATGTACTAAAATTGAAACAACCATTTACAACTCTTTGACTCCACTTAATGGCTTCCCTATTATATGCTTGCAGAATTAATTTTATTTCACCTTGCGTCACCTCCAACTTCTAAAAGTGATCCGAGGTGCTGGTATGTTACCCATACTATTCTATATTTGTCTAAAAATGGCAAAATTTGAATGCAGATTTATCAAATAGTATGAAGCCTCTTTTCACAACAACATGCTTTATAGATTGAATAAAAGACAAAGGGGGAATAAAAGAGATGAAGAACACAAATAATAAAAACAAGGACAAGTGTACAACTGGACAAAATGTACAAACCACTAAGAGTACACAGTTATGAAATCGATTCAAGGTCAAAGAAAGAAATGAGTTTATGATGCCTTTAAAAAATATCCACTGATCTGCTTCTCTGAGCCTTTGCAGAAGGCTGTTCCAAAGCTGAGGGTACGTTTTCTCAAAACCCCAGTGCCTGGCATGATGCCTAATGAGCATGGCTCCCCACACAGTAAACAAATATTACTTTTACAAGAAACACGGTAGTTGATGATTTTCAGCATGGCATGTTTTTAAATCATCGGCACACCAGTACATTAATGTTTGTTGGATTAAAATGTTCACATAAAGGTTTCTGGTGCTCATAAGCCACTAAAAAGACATTTAACTGCAGACATTCATTGTTTTTCCCACCTCAGTAGCTTGAATGAACACAGGGTGGGCTTTTGCCACTTTCGATTATTTACAAACGGAGCATTAACTTTTGTACCGCAATTTTCCCCCATAAATATCTTGTTTAATTAGGGAAACCTAACCTATAATTTGGTGTTATCCGAAGCCATGCATTTGTCATAATAAGCCACAGAAATGAGGACGACACAACAGTACAAACATTTCAATGAATCCAGCGAAGCATGTAAGTGTGAACAAGACAGTGGTGTGTCCTCCCTGCTGGGAAAGGAGCAGTCAGGCAAGATAAGGCTTACTGAGCACTGACAGTAGTAATCATATCTGGATCTCTCTTCTCTCTAAGTGGTTATACTTCCCATAAACTTTACTGAATACCGCTCTCCAAGTAGGTTGTGGAAATATAGACAGAGTTTTTCAAGCATGTCTTATGTGCTTGGTAGGATGGACAAAATATGGACATCTCTGTGACGTCACCCCTTGGTTTCTGAGGAGCCATCGTGAAGGTTTGTGTCTAGAAGACATGCAAATTGTGAATCTCTCGCGAGATGGTTAAAGTTAAGCATTGACCTTAAATGGTTAAAGTTAGGCATTGACCTCGAATAGTTAAAGTTAGGCATTGACCTTGAATGGTTAAGGTTAGGCATTGACCTTGAATGGTTAAGGTTAGGCATTGACCTCTAATGGTTAAAGTTAGGCATTGGCCTCGAATGGTTAAGGTTAGGCATTGACCTTGAATGGTTAAAGTTAGGCATTGACCTCAAATGGTTAAGGTTAGTTATTGACCTTGAATGGTTAAAGTTAGGCATTGACCTTGAATGGTTAAGGTTGGACATTGACCTTTAATGGTTAAATGTGGGCACTGACCTTGAATGGTAAAGGTTAGGCATTGACCTTGAATGGTTAAGGTTAGGCATTGACCTCGAATGATTAAGGTTAGGCATTGACCTTGAATGGTCAAGGTTGGGCATTGACCTTGAATGGTTAAGGTTAGGCATTGACCTCGAATGGTTAAGGTTGGACATTGACCTTTAATGGTTAAATGTGGGCACTGACCTTGAATGGTAAAGGTTAGGCATTGACCTTGAATGGTTAAGGTTAGGAATTGACCTCGAATGATTAAGGTTGGACATTGACCTTTAATGGTTAAATGTGGGCACTGACCTTGAATGGATAAGGTTAGGCATTGACCTTGAATGGTTAAGGTTAGGCATTGACCTTGAATGGTCAAGGTTGGGCATTGACCTTGAATGGTTAAGGTTGGGCATTGACCTCGAATGGTTAAGGTTAGGATAGGTTGCCAGGCAGCGAGTCTCGTGAGAGTTTTGGCAATTTGAGGGTTACCTTCTAGACACAACCGTTGTGAAGCTCAAAGTGGGTGGCTTCGGCCGTCACCATCTTGGCAGTGACGACACAGCCTGACCCGGCTAATTCAAATGGACAAAGAGGTGGATCGTCGGTAGAGATGAGGCAGGCCTGTGTGATGCAGAAGAACTGACAGCTAGCGGCTAGCGACCTGGTACGGCATCCACCTGTCATTCAAAGCGGCAACGCCCATAATTATGTAAAACTTTAAGCTTTAACATAATTTAAACTGGTGGGTTATATAGAAAGTCAACCCTGTACAGTTGTCATGAATGGGGAAATTAGTTATAGAGACCAAAACGGTTGTTTGTACCAGACTGTAAACATGTTTATTTCTGCTGTAAAGTTGAGCATTTTAACATGGGGGTCTATGGGGATTGACCAGTGGGCAACTGCAAAAAGAAGTCTGATTGTATAGAAGTCTATGAGAAAATGAGCCTACTTCTCACTTGATTTATTACCTCAGTAAACATTGTAAACATGAGTTTATGGTCTCAGTCGCTAGTTTCAAGTCTTCTTCAATACAGCATGATGTTCATTTAGTAAATTATGATCCCATTTAGAGTCAAATAGACCATAAAGCAGGGTATGCTTTAGGGTCTGGCTACCTTGTGATTGACAGGTCGCTACCACGGCGTTGTCCAGTCTGGGAGTTGTCCATGTTTTTGTCTTTGAACTTTAACCCTTTCACAATTTTTTTCAGTTTTCAGTTCATGAAAGTTAATTATAACCTTTTTGGTCTTCTAAAAATGTCTTATTCAGTGTTCGTTGTACTTAGTTCCACCATCTCGTGTCACTTCTGGTTGCAAAAGACCAACATGGCGATCAACAAAAACTAAGATGGCGACGGCCAAAATGTCGAACCAAAGGCTCCAAAACGTCAGTCCACAAACCAATGGATGACGTCACAGTGACTACGCCCACTTCAGTCTACGGGGAGTGACTTGCTTTGAAGTCAGCCTCAAGTGGCCATTTGAGGAACTGCAATCTTTGGCACTTCTGTTGGCTTCATTTTTCAGCACGGGAGGTTGCCACCTGGGTGTAGGACTAAAAGCCTGACTTTGTTTTTGAAAACACCCATTCACGATTTCTATTTCTTTTGATTGAGAACATGAAGGAGCGAGAAGTTGAATCCAGCTGAATAACAGCTACAATCTACATTTCATGCCCGAGTCTGTGCTTGTTTCATTTTTTCTTGTTACATTGCATCAGAAAGGATGGTGGCTGAAACTCAACTGTGGCACCTCTTGATATAAGCATGGGACACCGTCTGAAGATGGAAAAAGTAAAAGTTGACTGTAAGTAAGTAAGTAAGTAAGTAAGTAAGTAAAACTTTATTTATATAGCACCTTTTAAAACACACCGTTACAAGTAAGTGCTTCACACACAAATGAAACATCAAACAACGATAAAAACACTGACTGTATTATATGCGCCAGTGACAGCTCCAGAGACTGTTAACGTGTATGTGTGTCAAAAGGTCAGCAGAGGGAGTTCTGAGCTTAGCTATGTCAGTGTGCATCGCTCTCACAGCATTACAGCAGCTAATGCTGTAGTTCTGAACTGGAGTGGATCAATGAATTTGGTGGTGCACAAATCTTAGAGCCACACAGGCTTACAAAAAGCTTGCAGAGGCCAGGACGGAGTGTGTGTGCTGCTCTAAGCTAACACAACACAAATAGCCATTCGACTTCGCTGGCAGATTCAGCTGTGCTGGGCCGGCGCCAGGGGGATGTGCATCTTTGCTTAATGCTGTCCCTCGATGGAGCAGAAACATAGTTTGTTTTAGGCCTGGTGTGGCCTGTTGGGGCATTTGCTCGATGGTGAGATGCCCTAATACATATTGATAATCATACACTGATGGTAATGATAATAAACAACCTTTGTCACAGCACTCAGGCATAGGAGAGTAGGATGGATTAGCCCGGGTATTATTTTCCTCTTTCTTGGCCATATTTCACTGCTGCTCTGTGAAGCCAAGCTCATTGCATATTTTTTGCAAAGCACATATGGTGTTGTATTAAAATTTGGAGGTAAATCCGGAGTTATGAAGCTGCAGGAGCAGCACTTGGAGGCCCAGTGCAGCAAAACAACTTAATGTCAGTCACTAATCTAGTTGCAGGTGTTCAGAAGAGCAGAGCGCAATTAAAGCAAATTGGCTTTCACACCGTTATTCAAATTAGTTTAGAATCAAACGTGCACAAACTAAATATGCTTACCTGGGCAGAATCGCCAACTCTCTCCCTTGCTCCCATACCAAGGCACTGTCAAGAGATGGGAGGAGCTGAAATAAAAATGAATTTACATTTAAATCAGCCTGGAAGCTGAACAAAAATGTGATCAGGGTCTGTGCTTCTCCCACTGCCTTAATCAAAGTTTCGATGTGATGACACAACTCGTGAGAAGTTGCCGGGCTAGTATCTCAAGAGAGGGCCAAGGAAATACGTTATTAATGTACTGCCCACGATGTAATTAAGCACGAATTAAAATCACAGGTTGTGTGGCTGACATATTACCAGACTGTAAGTCTTTTGAACCTCTTCCTGGATTCTAGCTCATTTCTACCAGTCTCATAAAAGTACATGTCATTCCCTGGTTATAGTGCAGAAGACTGAAAGGTAGCCAGGTGACAAAAAAATAAAATAAACCACATAAATATTTGCAAAGATTTCATCCATAAAGTTAATCATTCATTGCTTCTGTACCGTATACTGCATATATAGATGAACAATGCGTCTCTATCTCCTACTGAACAAAAGTGAATTCAAAATAGAGTGGTGCAGTAATGAGTCCTAAAACCGAGAAATGAATAAGCATTTTAGCACTTCCGGTTCCCTTGTCGCGAAGTTAATGTTTTTTTTTTTTTTAAATGGGTTATTTAGATATATGCCTGAAATAAGGTCTGTTGTTAACACAAGCATAACAGATTTTACTATTTTTTTCTATGACATAAAATACATCAGTAAATATCCCACTCAGGAATTTTGAAGCTTTTATATGTCTTAAAAAAGGCGGTTGCTAACAGGTGGTTAAATGAGACTACTAAACATCATCACGCCAACACGTCCGCCTTGAGTTCAGCCGTGGTGACGTGAAGTCATGCGAACGTGGGTAGTTTGTTTATCGTTAGCTTTTTACTTCTGGCGATTGCGTTTACACTACGGTGTACATTTGTGGAGATTATCTTGCAGAACAAAATGTGTAAGTATCATAAACGTTTGTTTGTCACAGAGTTTATTTTCTGCAATAATCCAAAACCCAATGGAAAAATCTCATTGGCTCTTTGTCGAGGGAACACGATTCTAACTTCCGGGTTGGCCTACAAAAATACTTCATCCCTGGACCACTGTATTTTGACTTCATTTGGTGCCAGAGTCTGCGCAGTAGTGATTGGGCCACGGTATCGAGGTCCTGCCCACACATCCGCCCGAGCCAATCAGGAGCCGAGCACGACCGCAGCTTGTTAGCTTGAGCCACCTAGCTGCTACGTTAGCACCACGGTAGCTGTTTGGCTAGAAAGACACAACAACTAACCATAATATCTCTATAACCATTATAAATACATTCATGATCAAATTGACACATGTTCTATTACACAGACCCCTGACAGTCATGGAAAGTCAAAGTTACATCTTCTCTCTCGTACAATTCCTGAGCTTCCGGCTGCTTCACTCAGAGCAGCTGTAAATCACAGCTATCAATCATAACGTCTCAACCCCTTTTTATAGCATCAAATAACGAATTAAACTAAACTTATCAGAAAAATTAAACCTTGAACATATATCAGCATGATAACAACTAAAATGATAGAAAACATTTTTGGGAAAATTAATTTGACGTGTACTTTGACTTTTTAGTTTGGCCCATTGCCCATCCGCTAACATGGAGGGGGCGGGACTTATGAGCTATACTGCAGCCAGTCACCAGGGGGCGATGAAGATGTTTTGGCTTCACTTTTGGGGAGCTGTCATGTCATCCATCTTTATATACAGTCTATGTTTTGTACAATCTAGCATCGATACAAGTGTTATGTTGTTATCCAGGATCATATCTTTATCTACTGTGTGTGTATCTGTTGATCTGGGTGGCGAGCTGTCTTACAGGGATAAACAAAGTTGTGTTAGATTAAATGACCATGTGTGGGCATGAGCTGTTTTGATTTGGGGCCATCAGTAAATTATCGTTATTATTATTGTAAATTAGCTGTCACTTTTCTTGAAAATGGAATTATAGAAAATTGGAAGCAAAGTCTTCATTACTGGTGTGATTATTTATTCCTAGAGAGAAAGTCATCAGTCTTCTGCTGTGGTTGACGCTGCAGAATGCTGAGCAAGCCTCTGCATCTCAAACCCCCAGCAGCAGCTGCTTTGTAAATCTTAATTGCAATATTCACATATTTCTCTCAAATTTAAGAAAAATGAAACATGATGAAGTGGGTCGGACGAATTAATCACATTATTTAAAAATAGTTGAATGCAGATTCGCCGTTAAAGATGTAGTGCTGGTGTCAAAATCTGAATTTGAATGAGTTACTGACTTTCATTGGAAACACCACCGATCAGTAAGATCCAGTTCTTCCTCGGTCATCACATCCCCAAGTACAGCTGAGAATGACAAAGTATGAAGTTTGACAGAATAGAGCTGAGTCTGACAGCCTGAATCCGAAATGTCAGCCTCGCTTTTATTCTTGTTGGTTTTTAGTTCCTCCTCAATTTTTAAACTCTGATAAGATTTTCTCTCCCTTTCGCCATATACCTTTTGTTTTTACTTTTTATCTTGGTTTCTTCTCTTCCTGCCTGTCCGTATATCTCACTGGTCCAGTGGAGTGGAGGATCAGTAAAACTACTCGATTTCCTTCATATAAAATTGGGTGTATTCTCCCTCCATATCATCTCTCTCTGCTCTTCCCTGTATCAGCAGAGTCTCTGGTGGACTGAAAGCAGGTCAGTGAGTGCATTCCCTTCCCAATCCAATCTGACTATTTCTCTGTTGATGTTATCTTTGTCTCTCTCTTGTTTTGTCCGTGTGTGTGCGTGTATTAGTTCTTGCCAGTCTTTGTGTCTGTCTCTTTGTGTGGCTTCCTCTGTCTCTCCGGTCCAGTAGATGGGGATCAGTCAAATCCAGTGGGAAGTGAACAGCATGTTAACAGAGCCCAAAGCATCCGTGTTTATCGTGGCCAGGGACGGAAGGCCAGTTGAGGCTAAGTGAGCCTGCCACTGTCGACTGGAGGGAGAAAAGGCCCCCCGTGATCCGCTCAGTCAGGAAGTCGCACCTGAGGGTGCTGACAAACGTTAAGGAAATTAGGGCCAGTGCTTCTGTCACCTTATCTTCAATCTCTACTTGATTACGCTCTTCATTTCTATATTACTAAAGTTATATCAATGTAGTTCTTTTTTGTGGTTTCTTTTGCAAATTGATCTCAATTATTTATATGGACACCAGCACATACTGTATTATGTATGATGTCTGTTGTAATTCTATCAAAAAAGTCTACTCTTCTTGTTGAATGGCTGTATCTCAATCTGTTTAGTGACAGACTTGAATCAGCTGCTCTCAATGGAATCCTTTCTGCACCCCATTCTCTTCCAACCAGACATCTCAATAAACATTTAACACTTTCTTACATTTGTCCATGACTTTCAGGATGTGAACAGCCCATACATCATACTGAGTAGTTACTAAATAGTCCCTCATTACTTCATGATTATCATTACCGGCAAGATCTCTGCCGGAAAACGGTGTATTTCGCAAAACCGGGTTGGGAATGAGTCACTGCCCCAAGCGTGGGAGTTCAAGTAGCCTATCCCGGGGTCTTTGGGGGGACTGTTTGGTGTGGCGTCAGCAGTTGTGCAGGCATTGTACTGGACCATTGAGGTGAAGACGGAGCTGAGCCGGTCCATCTATGTTCCAACCCTCACCTATGGTCAAGAGCTTTGGGTAATGACCGAAAGAAAAAGATTGTAGATACAAGCGACCGGAATGAGTTTCCTTCGTAGAGTGGCTGGCCCCAGATAAGCGGTAGAAAATGGATGGATTGATGGATGGATGGATTGATGGATGGATGGATGGATGGATGGATTGAATTCATGATTAGGCTATCTGATCATTATTTTCCCATTTTTTTGGTCCCCAAACTAAAGTAAAAAGAAGCTGTTTTTACTATTTTCTTAATAGCAAACAAGAGGCAGCAGGATTCTCAGATAAAAAAAAATAATAATAATCACTGCATATATACATCAATATTCACACTAGACGCCAAGCAATCTTGTAAGGCTATAATGGTAGCCTACATTGTAATACAAATAGTTCTTATTTATGGACTAAGCGGTTGGCATAAACTAGTTTGTGACTGAATTGGGCTGGCAGCACAGATGATGATATGGATTTTGAAGACTGGAGTGGAAGCGTACGCGGGAAAGTAAGATAAGGCAAGATGAATATATAAGATGTTCTGCTATTCAGAGCAATGAAAGGGGCCTAGAGGAAAATAGTTCACATGGAAGTAACCGCGTTGTTCGAAGGAAGGTCATGAGGGTTAAGATAATGCTTAAATTCAGGAAGGAAGATGAGCATGTGAGTATAAGTCAGCTATAGCGTCGACTATGGAGCTGGAGAAGTTGGGAGATGTGGAAATGGCCAGAGTGCTTCGAGCTGGAAGTTTGTTTGTGAAGAAGAGAAATAAAGCTTTGCATATTGAGAGCATTTGCAAGAAAACAGTTAGCGAGAGAAGAGTTCTGGATCAAATAATAGAGTGACTCTGGGAGTGATGTACCAGATGAAGATCTGGAAACACTGAAATGGAGTATTCAAGGAGGAGAGGTGAGGAAGATAAGGACATTGTTAAAAATAAATGGGGAGAGAGTTGAAAGTCTGTCAGCGCTTCCCGAGCTTTCCAGTCAGGCCTTTATTCCACCTCCTCTTCACTGCTACATATGACAGGAGTATGGACATATAGTCTGTAAAGGAAATCAAAAATGTGGCAAGTGTGGAGGAGATCACACGTTTGAAGATTGTGAAGATGATGTGCAGGCTAAATTTTGTAACTGTGGAGGTCAGCACAGTGTAAAAGAGAAAAGCGTAGTGGAGATTCAAGTGTGAAAACAGTAAGTAACTGAAGCTATGCAGAGGCAGTGAAGAGGGTGCAAGGGCAAAGAAAAGTTGAATAATCCGAGAGAATTAACCAAACCTCAACATCAGGAGTAGGACAACGAGATCAACTAATGTGTGTGGATGAACTGATTCATTGCTCGTGTCCTTATTTCTACAGAACAAGTCAAACACACAACAGAGGAAATAAAAATAACTGTAAAAGGAGCGGAGAAATTCTTTACTGTGAATGTAGCTATCCTATCCTGGGAGCAAATCAACAATTGGGTGAAAGAACCTCGTGATTATTCTGCAGTGGAATGCAAGAGGTCTGACGGTCAGGAATTTAAAGGATGTATTAAATACCAAAGGGAAAAACAGATGTTCAAGGAATTTGGCTTAAGTCAACATTATAATTTGCGATAAAAGGTTATGATAATATTATCGTCCGATATAGAGGAGAGGGCAGTGGGGGAGGATGTATGAATATTTTTGACACAAGGAATACAATGTCGATGAAGATTTTTGTAAACGTATATAGGAAAAAAAGTTATTTGCTGTGGAGGTTTTGCTCATTATTGACTGTAATAATGCCAATAGATATAGTAGGGGAGAAGCCAATGTTGCCACAAAACTGAACAGAGGTTGTAGTAGTTGATTGCACGAAAAATATCACATATCTGTAAATGAATTGATAAAATGATAAATGAATGGTTAACATATCAGATGGAAATGAAAGGAAATGCATCAAAATATCAGAGTGGCTTCAGAAGTTATAGAAATACAATGAACCCAGCGTTATCTCTGCGTCTCTGTCTTAACTCTTTCCTTTTAATCAATGTGCTGTAATGTATTGTTCTTTTTAGGGTGCCTATTGTCATCGGGCCGGGGACTACAGCTGGATATTAGCCATGTTGGCTAAAGCTGCCCTTTTTACTGTTATTGCTACAGTCAATTAATTGGGATTGTCCACGATAAAATAAACTAATAAACTAAATAAACTAAATTATGTTCAGAATATGAAATAAGAAAAGCACCCCTTGGTGCCCCCATGTTCAAACAAACCACAGCAAAAGTGCCCTCTTGGATGCCCATGGTGGATAAAACACAATAAAGTGCCCTCTAGGGGCTCCTCTAGGGCTCCTACCAGGAGAGGAAAAAGTGATGCAGCGCACTCTAGGGTGCCCTTCCAGTGGAGAAATGTGATGCAGTGCCTTCTAGGGTGCCCTTCCCATAGAGAAAACACAATAAAGTGCCATCTAGGGTGCCCTTCCAGGAGAGAAAATGTGATGCAGTGCCCTCTAGGCTGCCTTTTCAGTGGAGAAAGCGTGATGAAGTGCCCCCTAGGACTTTGATATTGAGGGAAACATGATGAAGAGCCATATAGGCTGCCCTACATGCTAGAAAACTCCTAGGCCCTCAGACAACCTGAGTCCGCCACTGGATGAATTAAATCTGTATTACATTACGGTGCGGGTGTTGCATCAAATACATGTCTCAAAAAGTTCATATTCATTATCAGGCTTTGAGATCATGTTCATAGAATAGTTCCTAGAAATAAGAAATAATAAGAAGGATGCAGAGGGAAACAATAAACTTTTGATGGACAGAAAGCAACAGAATTATCTCAAATAAACATTAGTCCAACTGTTACTGTTACTGTTATCAGCAATGCTATTAATCCAAAACAACGAGTGTATTTTGGATTCACAAACAATAAAGACCTTCACAGAAAGTCATATTGAGTGTATATTCAGATTCACGCTTCAAAGAATTCAATCAATTCAATTGGGATTGCATTCATCGTTCCAGAGTTGAACCTTAAGGTGGAGAAAAGAATCAGTGACGGTTTATCAATTCGCAGCGGAGAAATGTTTGCAATCTTGTTAGCATTACAATGGATTGAAGAGACCATTGAGAGCAGTTGTTTGTTCAGATTCAAGCCAGTTTGAGATACAGTCATTCAACAAGCAGACCAGACATTTTGAGAGAATTACAACAGGCATCATACAGAATTCAAATGATGGGAGCGAGTGTGCTGCTATCTCTATGGATACCAGCACATGTCGGAATCAAAGGAAATGAATTAGCAGATACATTTGAAAAAGAAGCCACTGCAATTATGCAGTGCAGTAAAAAAAAAAAAAAAAGTAAAAAAAAAACAACTTCTCTGGAGCACAAATATGTAAACAACCTCTCATTTATTATTTAGCCTAGCGGCATGGTTCATCACACATGAAGAGGCTTGGAGGTACATTAACACATGATAGTGAAAGCTAATCTTTTAGTAACTTTGCTTTAGATCTCTTGCTAAATGAGCAAGGCTGTTATGTATTCCATCTATGACACAGTTTCTGTCTCGAGTATCGCGTGTTATGTAGAAACCTTGTTCCTCAACCAGCTTTACTGATGAAAAGCCACCAAGGGAACACTAATAAGCAATTTTCTGATAATACAAACCCATTACCCTTACATAATACCGACGGTTAATTCTGTGAATATAGACCTTGTTGCATTTTCTCAGGGACAGAGTAGTACTGACCCTTTTTTCTTTGGCTACATTGTAACTGCAAAGAGGTGAAACTGATATCATTAAAAAAACAGATAACAAATAAAAACATTTTCACGTTCAGATTTTATTGATTCAAGACCACGGTTGCATGTCATAAACAAAATATACAATACTAAAATGATAAAAACAGTAGCATCTGGCAAGAATTAAGTGCAACATATAAATAAAAGCAGAACATTCTGTAAGACACCAAATTTACCACTACGCGTGGTTTATTCACAAATAGACAGTTTGAATTGTACTTTGGCAAGTGTTTTTTTTCCTGTATTAATCATTATGACCATATTCTGACATTCAAAGTATCTTTACAAAGATTGCAGACCTGCTGACTCCTATCCAAGCCTTTATATCTGAGTGGCCTTGGGGATTCTTTGCCAACACAAGTTGTCAAATAATCTATCTGTAATTTCAGTTTTTACACAAAAAGGTACCTTTTTTTTTACAATTTATTCCCTGCTTAAATTCAACATGAAGGTCACACGCTGACATACTTTACCCACTTGCCCACCCTATGAATTGAATCTTTCAATCTTTATTCAACAGTTAGTTTCAACCACCTGATGTTGTCACATTGTCGAGCCAGAGATAAGACAAACCATAACCTCTGCCTAAAGGTCCATAATGAAACATATATATACACCAGAGATATACACTGAAGTAGTCAATACGTTATCCGACTGAGTTTAGTTTCTTCATTTTCTAGCTTTAAATTATCTTTTTAACTGCAACACAAAGGGAATATCTCCCCAGCTCCCCATAAAGCATACAGGTTATTTGAACTTCCAGGGTAAGGGTACTCATATTAAAGTCTTAGAGGTCTACTTACCAAATTTCCACAGTGTCATGAGTCCAGTAAGGGTGGATATTTAAGTTTAAGAAAACTTCTGAACTGTGTACATAAAAATCATTTTTGTTTCAGTGGGATAAGTGACACCTTTGTTGTTTAACAAGTTCTTAAACTTGGGCACAAAAGGTGGACGGACACAACAAAATAAGTGTTGCAGTATGAGTTTGTCATTATTCATGGTTGAAAATGTTGATTCCATTGACTGCTCTTGCTGTCACCGACTGGAATGATTTTCAAAACAGCCATGTTTAGTGTCGTGAATACATGTTTCTCAGTCCAGTCATCCTTAAAGGTGCAGTGTGTAGGATATGCCGGTATCTAGTGGTGAGGTTGCAGATTGCAACCAACTGAAGCTCCCGTCTGCAATGCTTGTAGAACTACGGTGGCTGGCGTGAAAATGTGAAAGGCCCTCTCTAGAGCCAGATGTAGGTTATTTGGAGCAGAGCCAGTGCGTAAAGTGAGTGGTGAAGCAAGAGACAGAGAGCGGTGGCGACATTATTTAAATGCATTTGGCTCCTGATCCGGACCAGTGTCTGGCTATTACAGAGGACCTATTATGCTTATTTTCAGGTTCTTATAGTTGTATTTTGGGTTTCTGCTAGAACATGTTTACATGCTTTAATGTTAAAAAAATGCTTTATTTTTCTCATACCGGCTGTGCTGCAGTACCTCTTTTCACCCTCTTTCTGAAACACTCTGTTTGAGCTCCTTCCCCCGCCCTCCCGAAAAGTCCAGTCTGCTCTGATTGGTCAGCTGGACTGTTGTAATTGGTCAACCGAACCAAACTCTTTGGACTCCGCTATGACTAACTTTGTTTGAGGGCATGCCAAACTAGCTGCTATGCAAAGTGTGTTACTTGGTGACATCACCACGTTACGGAAGAAAAGGGGGACTTTAATCAAGGCACTTCAGGAGCAGTGTTTCTGTGGGGGAGAGTAACTCCCTTTGGCCTGGACTTTGGGCTTTATAATTTTGCAGACCAATTACGTGCACAAATTACTATACAACACACTAAAGGAAAGGGAAAAAAGCACAATAGGTCCTCTTTAATTCCAGTGTTTTTTTTTCAAAACATCCCTCCTTCACATGTACACAACATACCTGGTGTGACTAACCTATCAGAAAGATCTAATATAACGTCTACCGGTAAATCAAATGTTCTGCATTTACTCATAGTGTTAAATTGTAATTTTGTATCCTATGATCGGGACATTGTTTATACTCTGCTGTCAAGAAATGTTGATTGTTTTTATCTTGCTGTACCTGTCTGCTTGACAGTGTCATCAAACCTCATCACATATTTGTGTTCATTACTGTGCTTTGTCTGTCAATGACATGTTTACTGCACACTGCCTTGAAAAACTTCACAAACACAAAGCTAGTTGCTCTGTCACCTTTGTTGTAGTTTTAAAACTCGCAGATGGCACCTTTGTCAATATAAATGTTTTATCTGTCACATTCCCTGCAGTTATTTGTCTTCACAGATCACCGCTGGGTGTGTCAGATCGTGTTTGTTTCAACAGCGCCTTTTCCACCCACACAGTCTTATCAGTTCTGCTAGTCAGTAATCAAACCACATATTATACATGTGTGTGTATGTGTGACGGGGCGGGCAACTTGGTAGTTTTTATTGCAGGGCCAGACTAGCTGACAATAACATATTCTAAGGCCACCTGACATGATAGACGAGACAGTCCACCCTCTAGGATATTACCATTTTTCTGCAGTGCCTTCTTTCGTCCAGCTCTCTCTCTCAGCCCGGCGCTTGAATCCTATAAATACTGAAAGAGTGGCATCCTTTTAAAGTTTGCTCAATTTTAAACACTTGTCTTGACAGCGCATTTTTGTTGCTCTTTTTTTTTTCCTCTCCCTGCAGACAGCACAGTTTGCATTGGAGCTGGTTTTGTGACAGGGACACATTCATCATGTAATAAAGTGATGCAAGCTGTTACAAAATGCCAAAATGAAACTCAGCGACTGGGAGTCCTGTACAGTAGTGAAGAGGAATTGTAGCCATTTCAGGGTTGTTTCCTTGGCTTCAATGAAAATGATGTGCTATTAGAGACACAAGTGATTAACTCTTGCTGGGTCAACTGTGTGTGTTTGAGAGAGAGAGATAAGGGTTGGAAAGACAATTCATATTTGTTGTAATGGTGAAGATGATTTTTTACATGCATTAGATATTTAATATTTCTACAAAACAGCAACTCTAACAAGGATTTATAAATATTGATTATTCCCTTGTATTGTGTTTATGTGCGCGTGTCTACATCAGCTTTTCTACATATGCACATCTTGCAGCAGCATTACAAGTTCACATATGCTAAACGTAATGCTCTCAGCCTATGAAGGCCCATATGGAATATACAGTCATCATACAGTTTAACCCCAATTATATTTTCAGAAAGCTGCTATTTGAAGGCACGGCTCTCCCTGCTGGTGTTTTTTTGTTACATGTGTGTGAAATTAAGACAAGAACGGGCTTATAGATTCAAACATGTTTTATTCCATTTGAGCAAGCATGATAACTATCAAGTAATTTCTCTGCATGATCTTTTACAGTGTTTTACTGCCACCTATTGTTGAGGTACAGAACAGCTCTTACTTGCACAAGGGATTTTCAATCTATGTGGTTTAACATAAGCATTGCAGTTAATATTTTACACATGATTTAGTAAGTTTAACATTACAAACCTGGCTTGTTTTAGATCCTTGGTACATGCTTTCTGCAGCAAAGCCATATTTAAAACAAAACCCACTACCCACTATGTCAAAAGCAGGAAATGTTAAAGCTCTCATGAACAAAATGTAAAAACAGTGTACAGACTCCTCCTAGTCCAGCATGACTTAAAGGTTATACTGATAACATTATTATGTAGACGAATAAAACAACAACAACAACAAAAACACAGAGCTTTTAGAAAGGTGCCAAATAAAAGTAGCTTTTCCTAAAAAATGAAATGATGATTGTGAATGAATCAACTTAAAAATCTTGGCAGGTCCAAAATTAATGTTTTGTTCATCTGTGTGGAAGATATCTGACGTTAGGTTCCCACTTAACAAGGCCTGTGAGCCAATAGTATAACGGCGTTGGTATCTCGTGGTGCCTCTGTGTCGTCAGCGATCAAGTTGCCAGTTAGTGTGGAAAAAAAACCAGATAAGAGTTTTACACTGGTGTCTCCATCAAGCTTCAGATTACGTGAATATTAACCATGGCAACAAGTGACAACTGACGTTCACACATATAGCAATCTTAGCCTAATTGTCTGAACATAACATTATAATGCGGCATATTTAAACAAAACCAACTGGCAGACTTCTTTAAGATGGCTTTCAGAAGCGAAGCTGATCAAAGTTTAGAAGGTTGTTGACTTCAGACCAAGCAGGGTGCTGTGCCCCATCCATCTCTGTGGCGACTCGGTTGCCACTTGCCAGAGCGTGACTGTCTCCACCAATAGTAGCTTTACAGTCGGGGCAGGGTCGACTCTCCATAGCCCCTCCACACTCTGTTATAACATAGACATGGCCATTAGGACATTTGTGCCAGTGCCCAGACGGCATTTTCATAGCCGAGACGATCATCTTTCTCTCCTCCTCATCGATCCCCAAGCCTGTGGGTGGAAGCTTTTTGTCTAGTTCCTTCATGGCTTTTTTCACTCGGTGTTGATCTAGCTCTGTGAATTTGCCACACTTTTCCAAAACCTCTGTCATTGTTTGCACCTCGGATTTAATTTGGTCTCTCTGTCCTCTCGTGTCTGCCACATGGCATCGGGCGTTGAGTTCAGTCAGGAGGGTGAGTCTCTGTAGCTCTCTCTGCAAATCAAAGACCTGCTGGTCCGTGAATTTTTGTTGCCAGTCATTGAGCCAGCGCACAAACTCCACAACATACTTTCCAAAGCTCAAGCTTTGCAGGGCTAACATTTTTTCCTTTTGGATCTTCTTCAGCTTTGCGATTCTTATTAGGAAATCCATCTTGTTTTCCAGGATCCACAGATCCTTTGCAGTGAGATGTTTTTTTCCCAGTCTGTCATCGATCTGCATATAGTCTTCTTGGTGATGCAGGTCATAGAGGAGAAAGTTTTCCACCCACTGATTTTGAAGGGCCTTCCTGTGCTCCTCAATATCTGCCTGACATCCATTTATCTTCGTCTTTACCATCTCTATCTCAGCGAGACAGCGGTTGATGTGAGATCCGTATCGTAGATTCTTGCGGATTGGAGTCCGACATCTCGGACATTCCTTCAGTTTTATGGCCACCTGCTCTCCTTCATTTGCCTCCTGGTTGTCATCCATCCTCATTTGTTTGTCCATGCCTGTGGATTCAAAGATGTGTCCACAGTCCTCTAGCTGAATGAAGTGAGCTTCAGGCTCATCCTCAGTGCCGAAGAAGATCTCTGTGACCTCATCGTGATTACAGATGAGGCATTTGCTTGGACATTTGTCTCCGCACAGACCTATGCATGGGTGGCCGCAACCCAGGGTCTTGGCACAGGGTTGGGTGCATGGCAGACGGTCGCATGGCTCATGGCAAAGCTTACTGCAGCTTTGGTGAGGGCACTGCCAAGCGCAGGGCTCAATGCACGGAGCGCAGGGCTGTCCACATGGGTTCATGCACTTGCTGTGCACGCAGCAATTTTCACATGGTCTCGGACAGGGGGGGCAATCGCGAGTGCAAGGCTCCTGGCACTTGTGAGAGCAAATCAGGAGACGCTCACAGCGGTGAGAACATGGGGTATGGAACCGTCCCTGATAACACTTGCCGCAGTTCCCACGACAGGCATGGTCACACATTAGCTGTTCCTCACAAGGGGTCCTACATGCAGGCTCCTCCGTATGGGTTTTGTAAAAGCACGCATCTTCCTGGCTGTGGCCACACTTTAGTTTTAAGGTGACCTTCTCCTTGCACTGACTGGTGCATGGTGATCCACACAATGAATCACATGGATGTCCACAGGGAAGCAGCTTCATGCACGGCTCCCGGCATGCAAAGGCCTCCGGGTCCTGGTGGCAAGGAACCATCTGTGTGTGTTGACACTTGGGTATGATCTTTTCCACCATCATTGTACATTTCTTTGGGCATTCTTGATGGCACAAAAGTTTGCACTTGTGTCCCAGATCACATAAAATCTTCTCGCACTTCTTAAGACACAGGTGCTTCTTGTGCTCGGGGTCGTACGGGTGGCAGACACTTGCGCAAACGTGGCCACAATCCAAACGGAACTCGCAAGGCTTGTTGCAGCCCCCCTCTGGGGCTTGTTTGAAATCGTCGGCGCAAGACGCTTTTATCTGCTGATCTGGATGATTCTGACAGCTCAAGGTCAGAGCATTCCCGACCTGGTTCTTCTCCCTCAAGGTGTGGAAGATGTTGCTCCACAGTTTGACTTGGCCCAGCATTTCCCTATTGCCAATACAGTAGAGACCTTTCTTGGCACGAGACAAGGCTACACAGACGCGATTGGGAATGCTCAAGAAGCCAACTTTACCCTGCGGGTTGCTGCGGACCAGAGACAACAACACAATGTCGTTCTCTTCTCCCTGGTACTTGTCCACTACGTGCACTTTGACCCCATTGAACTGGCTGGCAGGCATAAGGTTGCGCAGGCAGTGGAGCTGCCCAGTATAGGTTGTGAGTATGGTTATTTGCTCTGGTTTGTAGTCCTGAAGGATAAGATAGCGGCAAAGAGAGACTACAAACATCGCCTCATGTCGGTTCTGATGGCTTTTCCCATCTCTGATGTTTTCTTCGTGGTGGCTGTGCTCCACAAAGAATAAATTGGTAGTAATGCCCTGTAAGACAGCATTTAATAAAACATATGTTATACTTTGATATTTATCTTTTAACATATTTTTTTCTGAATCTTGTACACATTGCCCGACTTTGACTCAAAATATATTTAAAAAGTCTAGGAGACTATGCAGATACTTTTTTTTTTTTTTTATCCATGCAGGCAAGTAAACAGATATTCACTGCTAAGAAAAACAAGCAGGATGGAGACGCAGCAGGAGAGCAAATAAAACGCGCACCTTGATGTTTTCGTAGTCCAACACAGAGGGATGGTTTTCCAGCTCTGCATAGATGTGTGGGGTCAGAAGACGGGCAATGTCTGGCCTCATACGGTGCTGAAGAACAAACCAAAACACAAACACAGATAAACACAGGCAATCACGTATAGATACGGAGGCACACATGCACTTATGAACATATACACAAACACCAATTCAAGTATAATGCTTTCAACTTTGTCTTTATCTGAATCATCTAAATATGTCTACATTTTATTGATTGATAGCAATAAGAAATTAATAGATGCAGAAACACAAACCTGGTAGTCGAGTCTGACAAAAGGAAGTCCCATCTTCACCAGCCTCTCAAACATGGACATCTCCAGGTTGAAGTTCTTAGCCAGATCATATACTGTGGCACTGGGGCGCAGCTAAAAGGAAAAAATATATTTTTATTGTTAAGAAAAAGTTTAAATTAATGGCTTTGTTTATATTTTTTTGTACAAACTGAGAACTTGTGGTCTTCTTGTAGCCTAATGGAGAGGTTTTTCGGACTTGAAATATTCTTTTAGGATTAATATAGCATTTTAATGCAAGTTTTGTCATCCAGTTGTTGTTCTATCCAGTAGTGATTAAGTTCATTTGACAGGATTACTGCCTTATATAAGCATATTTAAAGAGCCCTAGATGATAACCATGCAAGTGAAGAATGAAGGGATGACTTCCATGGCCACATGCTAAGGTGATCAGACCATTTTCAGTTAAGTAAATGCTGGTTAATACTTATTACACAGTTCCGACACAGGTGGAAGCAAGCATCTATACAGTAGTAAGCCTAGAAGGGATAAACAATACTCTGCTATGGGTTTCTGTTTTAGGGTGACTGGATGGGAATATAGAATGTATGCAAATGCACTCCAACTTTTTGTTCCTGTCCTTTAAGTTTTCCACGGTTTTGTCTGTACAGCATGTGCAAATTTAGCTAGAGGACAGAGTGTGATTGTGCATGTATGTGGGAGGGGTGTGGGGGAGGCAAGACGAATCCTAGTATAAATGTGAAGCATTGTGTTCCACTCGATTCAACACCAAACCTGTGATTAATGAACAGCACAACAATGCCAAAGCTTATTTTACTCGAAAAGTGTGATCCAACCACCTCCATTACATGCACAGATTCAAGTTTGGTTTTCACAATAACAAAGCTCTCAACACTTGTTCATAGAATCAAAACCAAATACTATTAAATGGCTTTAAACATTTTTTTAATCTTGTTTGCTTTGACTACATGTTGTTTTTTTTTTGCCACATCTGTACTAATTTGCACAGTAGTTTAAATGATAAATCAGACCTACTTTAATATTAATTTATTCATTTTGCACATTAAATTTGACCGGCTTGTATAAAACAGTGAAGAGAGCCTCAAGCACAGTGGTAAATTACTTTTATATCAATGATATACATGATGATTTACACGACTGGGTTACAACTAATGCAATTTTCAAGTAAACCCTGTATTTTCAAGTCCATTCTTGTATTTGCTAAACTTTCAGTGCAACTGTAAAGAAGTCAGGTTTGTTTGTATATTCGAATGCATGCATAAATTGATGCATAAACGCAGTACAACGAGCAAATATTAGGAAAAGAGCAGACAGAAGTTACACAGCAAGAAGTGACCAGGACAGAATATTGAGAAATGTGTTAGAATTGTGTTAAGTTGTGATCGCAGATTGCTAGACAGGCTGCCGTGGCCATATGTCCTTGGCAGGCCTTGACAAGTTGTTGTAATAGTCTACTGATGTCCAGCATATCACTCCTCACTATTCTCCCTTTTGTAATGGCTGCCTTTTTTTTGCCATTTCCCTCAAGGCAACGTGCACAAACCACACAAATGCGCAAAATCCCTCATGACAGGTTGTCCTTCAAATTTTCAACAAGGCATGTACGTGGGGTAATTTCAGTCAGAGGATGATGGCTTAATAAAATACACCAGTGCACAAATTGCCATGCAGAGTTTAATGAGACGACACCAAGAGTTTAGGAATCATTGTCCTGTTTGTCTGTGTGGGGTTCTTACCTGCTGGTGGTCTCCGATGAGGATGAGATGTTGGCATGCTTGGCTCAGCGTGGTGATGGTGTGGGCTTCGAGAACCTCTGCAGCCTCTTCTACGATCACCAGACGTGGACGCACTTCCTGCAGAACTTTACGGAACTTGGCTGCCCCTGTTGTTGTCATGCCAATAACCTGATGGGACAGTATATGTGTTTATAAACACACCTCTGCTATTTTTTATGATTAATTCTAGTACCACAAACAGTTGTATTGCTGCCTGCTCTTAGAATTATAGTATTGCTAATTTTAATGCAAGCCTATTTAATGGTGTTATGACTTTTATAGACTACAGTGCCGACTCCCTTACATGAACCTGTTGTATCTGAGCCCCACAGTTTGTCCCTACAAGTACAAAATGGATTATTTCAGAGGCACAATTCCCTTAAAAGGTGCTAAATACCAGATTGGGAGCTTTTTTATTGCCTCCGCACGGCTCTCAACATGGTGACAGCTGAGCCGGTAGCTCGCAACTAACGGTGTTAACAGCGCCAACTGTGAAAACTAAGACAACACTGCTGACAGTGTTAACCTGGGGTGGGGGAACTGGAGGGTGGGTGCTCCGCTTACGCAACGGCGCCTTCGGTCGGGACGGCATTATCAGCTGTAACCGCCGTATGAGCGCAGTGTAGAGCGGCAGCCGTGAGCTATCCAGCGAGGCATGCTAACTAGCACGGAAAAGCTCAGATTACAACACACACAGAGGGAGAGTGACTTCATTCTCTGCTCAGGAAGACATTACTCCTCTATATCTTTACATAACAAATAGCTGTTTGCTGTTATATTTATGCTCTGGGTATCATATGGAGCACGTTTAAAATCTACAATAGCTGTATTTCACAGTCCTTCATTTGATATTGTGGAAAATACTCTTAGTCACTTTCTTGCTGAGAGTTAGATGAGAAGATTGGTTCCCCCCGAGGTTAACACTGTTAACAGCTCTGTCAGCAATGTTGTCTGTACAATAAATATGAACTTAGCGGTTAACTTAGCTAAGCACAAAGACTGGGAACAGGAGGAAACTAGCTAGCCTGGCTTGTCCAAAGGTAACAAAATCCTAAAACTTGCTAATTAACACATTACATGTTGTTTGTTTAATCAGCACAAA
>CAKALU010035528.1:5738-25117 GCA_916700995.1 Hozukius guyotensis
CTCCAAGTTGCCTTTATTGCCGTGCTGTGACACTGTAGTGAATTAAAGAGAATGGGGAAAAGGGCTTGAATGGTGAGTGGTACATTTCCGTTTGTCGTGGTGGGATGAGATGCACAACTAGACAGTAATGGGAACGGGTGGGAGAGAGAGGGGGAGTGAAAAGCATTCACCTGCTGTGGGAAATGCGGGGTTGGACTTACGTCTTTCCTCTAAACGTTCCCGTGTAACAGGCCGACATTCGGGAATGAGCTGGTAGATCTATGATAAAATCTATTTTACATACAGTACTCCCCAACTTTTATATGTAAAAATCAAATAGCACCGTAAAAGTTGGACTGGCTGTTACTCTGTGCGTCTATCTTAAAGTCTGTGCTGACAAAATTGTTACTTTCAAGGTTTTGATTGCAAATATTTATCATTAATGGCACGTTTACTGTTGCTCATATGAGGAAAAGTTCAAACTTAAGAAACTTGGTGGCATCATGCTACTGTAGCTTTCTGTACTTATGTGATGTAAAATCGTGACGACCTCTGCGGAGTATGTAAATGACTTTGTAACACACATCTATTTCCTTCTAAAGCTCCTTCTCCACCTGATGAAGTCTGTACTAATCACTTCTGAATTACGGAGCAAAAACAGAGACAGAAAAAGGCGTGAGGCATCTGGAGTGTGCGGTTTTGTGTGAGACGGAGATGATGTGAACGGAAACCAGATCCATAGAAGTGATTGGAATGAGGATGAGGAATGTGTTATTGATTAATGATGAAGATGGTGATGTTGACACAAGCAGTTTAGCTCTTGCTGCTCTTGCCGGTGGGGCTCTCCTTTTTCTTCTCCTTCTCCTTCTCTTTCTGCTTCTCCTCCTCCTCCTCCTCCTCCTCCCCTTCCTCCACATCTCCCTCACCCTCGCCCTCCTCCTGGTCATCTCCCTCCTCTCCCTCTTCTCCCTCCTCCTCTCCCTCCTCCTCCTCTTCCTCCTCTTCTTCGGCCTCCTCTTCCTCCTCCTCAGGCTTGGCTTCAGTCTTCCTATAGGATCCGAGGGTGTAGGAGCGGGCCGACATGTAGGAGAAGCCCGGGTAGCCGGACTGGACCATGGCTCCGCCGACGGAGCTGATGCGGCACTCCTCACCTTCCAGCAGCTTCCTGCACAGACAGAGAGAGAGAGAGAGACAAGAGATGAAGTCGCCTCTAGTCTGCTTTTGTTACTATAATTACCTCGCCGCGTCTCTCCTGAGGGATCTAATGTCACTGGAGTATCAGTGGCAGCACCTCTAATGTCTGTTTTGGTTTATTTTCCCAGATTATCATAGTTGCTGAGTTAGAGTATTGTAAGGTTTCACTTGTATCACTTCCATTCACCTATCGTATTACAGTGGGAGAAGAACTGATCCATTTGCATGAAAGAGGGACTTTCAAAATAGAAAAGAGGTTAATTTATATATATATATATTAGGGCTGTCAAAGTTAGCGCGATAACGCGTTAACACAAATTTGATTTAACAACACTAATTTCTTTAACGCATTTAGAAATTTTACAACCTTTTGGAGGTTGTAGCAGGTTCAAAGATACTCGTATCATATGAAACTACAAACCCTAAGGAATCCATCGGTACCAACTATGTCATACTAGCTTGTTGCGAAGGAGGTTAAATAACGCTCCAAAGTTACGCTAAATTTTAGGGAGGAAAAACTGGCATGGGCATTTTCAAAGGGGTCCCTTGACCTCTGACCTCCAGATATGTGAATGAAAATGGGTTCTATGGGTACCTACGAGTCTCCCCTTTACAGACTTTCCCACTTTATGATAATCACATGCTGTTTGGGGCAAGTCATAGTCACACATTGACAGCTGTTGTTGTCTGTTGGGCTGCAGTTTGCCATATTAAATGCAATGCTAAATGCAGTACCTGTGAGGGTTTCTGGACAATATCTGTCATTGTTTGGTGTTGTTAATTAATTTCCAGTAATAAATATATATATACATTTGCAAATCTCCCTTTGAGGTACATTTTGAGCAGAAAAAAATTTGTGATTAATTTACGATTAATCTCGATTAACTATTTTATCGATTGACAGCTCTAATATATACTTTTTTTGGGGGGGGGGGGGCTTCTTTTGTTTCATTTATTGTAGGGTTATGACTCTAACATTGCAGTGATACACTATGCATTTTAAAAACTAGGCCACCAGATGCTGCAGAAGAGTTTAATTCTAAGAATGCTTAAAATAAATGTTGGAGTGGAAGTGAAACTCGTGAAACAATTCAAACTTTCATCAACTAAAAGAAAAGTGTTTTACGTGTTGACCTGTGCGCCACAGAAGTGGAGTTGTGCATGTATCCACTGAACTTCAAAAATACAATAATAACCATTGTTCTTCTTCATATGAATGTTTAAAATAAGCGAGCTGTGGGGCCGTGTACTGCACAGTGTAGAAGCTAACACTTAAATCCAGGTTAGCTCAGTGTCCCAAACTGATTGCTGCTGTGTTGTTTGTAATGTATCCGACCTGTAGGCAGCGATTTCAATGTCCAGCGCCATCTTGACGTTCAGCAGGTCCTGGTATTCACGCAGGTGACGGGACATTTCTCCTTTGGTGCTGCGCAGGGCATTCTCCAGCTGCTGAATGGTGTCCTACACACACACACACACACACACACACACACACACACAAAATCATATTGTGAATATAAATAGATTGAAAATGTGCTGATAAACATCTAAGTAGAGATTTTCACTTGTGTCTTGTCACACTGAAGGAGTGCGTTCATTTTGAATATTAAAGTGATTCATAAATATGTAACTACATATACCAGGTGGTGTCCTTCACCAGGGTCCTCCGTGTCCTTGAGATTTAGATGAGTCTGATATCTCTGGCAGAATTCAAGACTAGTGTAAATGATGTGGTAAATGACCCCTTTGTTAATTGTGTCTGATATCAGCCTACTTTCAGCCTTATGAGGAGCATGACTTGAATTATTAACTGTTTTTAGTATTGATTATTTGTTGCCTGATTATGCTGCCATCTTGGCCATGCAGGTCTCCCTTACCTGCTAAAATAAAGGTTCATCAAACCGTAAAACACAATAAAACATCTCACTAGCCTGTGTCACTCACATGCATCTCTCCCATTTCATTGTTGTGGCGGTCCTCCATCTCTGCAATCTGCCTCTCCAGGGCCTCGTTGTGGCCCCTGAGGGACTCGATCTCCAGGGTTCGGGCCTGCACCTGCCTGCGGTACTCGCTCAGCTCCTCCTTGGAGTGCTTTACGGCGTCCTGGTTACGGGCAGCCGCCTCAGTCACGCTGGCAAACTTGGAGCGGTACCAGTCTTCAGCCTGGGACTGGTTCCTGGCTGACAGGCTCTCATACTGGACCCGGATGTCCTTCAGGGCGGCGGTGAGGTCCGGTTGCTTTATGTCCATCTCCACTGACACCTGGATGGAGGAGAGGGGGAAAAACGGAAAGGCGTTTTGGTAACACTTTATAATAACCATCATTTATAAATGGTAAAGTGATAGTTAATTAAACTTGTATATACTATACTAGGTTGGTGATTACCAAATGATTTGTAAACCTTTCATAAATTGTTTGTTTAACATATATAAACATTACATAGATAGATGGACCAGAAACCAATTATTAACCATTAACAAAGTATTAACTATCTATCTAAATAATGTTTATAGATGCTCTACAAATTTATTTACCATTTAACAAGGTATTATAATCACCAGTTGCAACTTTATAATAGCCATCCAACAATTTCTTTAAGGGTTACAAATAATATATTAATTATTAACAAATGCTTATACTATATATATATATCTATATATATATCTATATATATATAGATATATATATATATATATAAATGGTTATAATGTGTGCAACAATAAACCCGGTAAAATAACTGCAAAAGTATAGCATTAATAATCTATAGTAAATATTATTCATTATCATTTCTTTGATCTTAATATCATTTCTATCATTCATTTCAACATGTTGATATAATAACTATTAATTAACTATCAGTTTACCATTTATTTTACCCTGACATTGGGCAGTTGACTTTATTTGTGTCTGTTCTTTGAACAGCAGGGACTGTAATTTGAAGATATTGTAACACACTGGTTTTCTAAACTTATTGAATTTCACCATGGATGACAAAAAAGCCTGACTGGACTGTAACTAATGAACTCACCAGCCTGTTAAAAACTGTGATGATGTCTCGGGAATATTTATTTATCTCAGATATTAAATGTATAATCTAACTGTATTAACTAATGCAATCTGCCTGACGATAAATGTTATTTCCTCTGTTGCTCACAGTTGTGTTCAATGCCCTCTCTCCTCTAGTTAGACTGTGGTGATATACTATATATACATGTATATATGTATAAGGTGAGCAGTGTGTTGATGCGCTGCTGCAGGACTGATGAATGGACTGCTGACTCGGTCTTCTCCGCTGGAGGAAGCTGTGCTGTCAGGAGCTGACATGGTAATACTATCCCCCGCAGGGAAGAGGAGAAACCCTGGAGGAGTCTACCCAGCAACCAGCACTCCACTGCACGACTTATATACTCACTCACTGCTGCACATTCAATCAATCGATTGAAGCTCAAAGTTGCAGTGAAAGTTGCTGCTGCTGCTGCTCTCATTCACTTCAATGCTTTTCTTCATCTTCGGCTCAGCTCCAAAAAGGGAGCTTCTATATTTGTCCACTAATCGATATAGTTGATGGTTTTATTAATAAAAGCAAAAATGCTGCTCGTGCGCGTGTCCGCTCAGGGCATACCTAAACTTTGTTTTTCTGTCAAACAGTGACTGTATTTCACTGTTGTGCTGCAGTTAAAAACAATGTATCTTGTAATGTACCGTTACACAGCTGCTGGTGGAGGTTTTTGCTGCCGGCTGCTCCCTCGGGACGACCACACCCCGTCATTCTGCGCTGTTTCTCCGCATTTCTCTCCCTCCCTCCTCTCCCCCCTTCCCTCTCCTCCTTTAATGAAAACATCACCATTACCCCCAAACAACTCACTAGCTGAAGCTAACAGCGGGGCTTTACAGGAGCCTCCTCAAAGTTCGCAGTGACCTTGTTGCGTTATTCATATTTGAAGAGGTAGCTCTGTAACATCATACTGACATAATATTCACACACAGTTTTATGGCACACTTTGTAGCCGACAAACCGGCATCGACGACCTGTCCGGTACCTACTGCTGATTAAATACACTCTTTTACAGCCCAAACATGATGAAGTTAGGCGCTACGGGGGCGTGCCGGAGCGCGCGGGACGCTGCGGCTGCAGGGACGCTCGAGAGCCCCGGAATGATGAGAGGAGGAGGAGGGACAGCGCGCGGTGCTGAAACGGAACTGCAGTGCCATCAATTAGCCCGTGCGCAGTGTTCAGTGTTCAGGCTGAGGAAGACGCAGTGTGGCGCGCACACAGAGACACGAACAGGTTACTGAACTACTGGACTACTGTGGGAAACTTAATAATAATATATAAACAGTTGTGATGAACCTGCTTATTTGACTATAAGTAGGCTATTAGTACCGGTGTGTAGGTCATTTCTAACAAATCAATACTTTTATCTGGTTATTCTATGATTTGTGATATTATATGGATGTTATATTCCATTGAAAACATTAAGTACCCATCAAGTTTATCACTATAAAATCAGTCCGTAAACTGGAAATATTATGAGTTGTTTAAGCTCAGTAGTTTTGGCTGGTCGTCTTTCATCCCAAAGGTTAGTGGTTCGATTCCTGTTTTATTCTAATTAAGTTTAATGTAGCAATATTATAATAAAGTTCAAATTTAATGTAGCAATATTATATGTCGGCTTATGGTAAAACATGTAGGATGTGACATTGTAAAAACTGAAGGCCACAAAGCCTTGGGGGGTATTAGAGTGTTTATGGTGTGACATTGAGAACTAGTGGTTGCTAATGAATCTGACAAGTGTCCCAGAGCAGCAGCTGTCAGTGTGGACCTACAGGTCATCAGAACACAGTGGGTGTGTACCTGAGTGGGTGTGTACCTGAGTGGGTGTGTACCTGAGTGTGTGTGTGTGTACCTGAGTGGGTGTGTGTACCTGAGTGGGTGTGTGTACCTGAGTGGCCTGCAGAGACGCCTGCAGCTCCAGCAGCTCCTCCTCGTGAACTTTCCTGAGGAAGGCGATCTCGTCCAGCAGCGACTCCACCTTCTTCTCGAGCTCGAGACGCGACATGGTGGCGTCGTCCACGTCCTTCCGGTAGCCCTTCAGCACGCTCTCCGCCTCCTCGCGCAGCTTCGTCTCCTCCTCCAACTTCTCCCTCACGCGCTCCAGCGTGTCGTTCATCTGCACGCAGTCCAGGTGCATCTGGCTCCTCTCGTGCGTCAGCTCCTCGACGCGCGCCCGCAGCTCGCGGATCTCCTGCTCGTAGAGCTCGTGCAGACGCGACGGCTCGTTGTGTCGCTGGCGCAGCATCGTCACCTCGGCCTCGAGCACCTTGTTCTGCTGCTCCAGGTTGTGCACCTTCTCGATGAAGGACACGAAGCGGTCGTTGAGGCCCTGCAGCTGCTCCTTCTCGTTGGTGCGGATGATCTTCAGCTCGTTGGTGACCGCGGTGGACTGGGTCAGGTCCATGGCGGAGTCCGTCATGGAGGAGAAGACGCGGCCGGGCGCCGCCGTCCTGCGGTAGCCGGAGGAGGACATCCCGGAGGGGGAGCCGTAGGTGCGGTGTCCGCTGCGGTATCCCCCCGCAGCAGAGTGCATGCGGGATGGGCTGCTGCTGCCCAGACCCACCCGACCGGAGGACCGGGGCGCATCTCCGAAGATCTTCCGATAGGAGCTGCTGCTGTAGATGTCGCTGGAGTAACTCATGATGACTTTAACCTGGTGGTGTCTGCGCTGGAGAGAGAGAGAGTGGAGTTCAGGAGAGTGTGTGTGAGGGTGAGAGTGTGTGAGAGAAAGTGAGATGCGAGTGATGTCTGGCCCGGACAGGTGCTCTTATAGTGCAGGCGCCGGCGCGTCATATGACGCAGGGTCACCAGAAGATGAGGGGAAACCTGCAGGCTTTAGCAGAAAGCCTCCACCCTCCGTCCTCCACCCTCCTGGGGAAGCGCGGAGTCACTCATGCAGATCCTCTTTTACTGCCTAGTGGCTCAAGCATCAACACTATGAAGACTTTCTATAGGGGCTTTATTGTAGCCTCTGTGACCTGAGAGATTATTGAACTTCACTTTCATTCACTTATTAACCGCCCTTTCCTCCCATGCTCTGATTTAATGACATGCAAATACAATCACATCATAATAAAGTCACGTGTAATCAAATTTCCCCCAGTACATTTATTATCCCACTGGACTATCTCATGTTACCCTCAGTCCATACTGTCCACTGTCATTGCAGTTGTTCTTTGCTGTCCCAGCAGAATGGCAAATGGGATCGATGCGTATAGAGCTGTGCGCGGGAGTGTGTTTTTGGTGCTGCAGTGTTCATCCAGCCGCCCTCATACCCCCCCCCCCACCGACCTCCGCAATATCGGAATACTGGATGAGACTCATTATACAGCAGTCTCATACAGCTCTGGAACCTGGAGGAAACATCAGTGATGGATTGGTAAATTGTAAGTGACCTGTCAGTCATCGTCATATTGCATCACAACAAAAAACATGTCATTATATAATTTATATATGAAGTTGTGATTTTTTTTTCCACTGCAGTCCTCGTTAAAAGTCAACACAAGCACCAGCAACCTGTATTATAACTCTATAGATCACTGGAACTATAGAAGTATACATGTTCCCTTAAAATGTGCGTAAAGCTGAGTCCCCAGATAACCAAAGGTGGATAGAAGTTGATCCTTTGGTGAGGTAACATTATGTCCAAATGCATAAGAGTTGTCCTGTCATCATACAGTATTCAGTGTAAAAAGTCCTGTCTAGCCTGTGTGGTGTTTAAGTGCTGCGCCTGAGCTGTCGCTGGCCTTGGTCCTGATCCAGGAGGAGGACCACGCCCCTGTAAAGGAGAGAACCCCCCTCCCCCCCCCACCACCACCCACAAGACTGCAGCCTCACCACCTCCCAACACCACACAAGGCGCCTCTAGTGCTCCTGTTCAAACTGGAAAAACAGCCCCAAACAGTGAACATGTGTAACAACACAGACAATGTCAAGTCATCCTAAATTTCTTTTTTCTGATGATGCTGCTGTTACCATGGGAATGAAGAAAGAGCTGCATAAAAGTAATCTTAACAATAATGCTTTTATTAGTGGAAACGTGTTTGTTTGTTTTATTATTTCACTGCAAATAAAATAAAGTCAGTTTATTTGTATAGCAAATTTAAAAACACTATGAGTTGAGCCAAAGTGCTGTGTACAGTAGAGGTGGATGGGTTAGGATTTGCCTCAATACAGGTAGCCTGTACATAGTTTAAGACATAGAAATGTGCATAAAAGGCAATAAAACATAATGTATATTTAAAGTTTTCTTGATACCATATACTTTATTAGTCAACACATATTGTTATCAGGAGAAAATATTTGCACTAATTCAGTCTTGAATAAACACATAATCTTCCTTCATCATTGTCATTTTAAGGTGGTCCAATCCCTAGATTCTTCTTTTATTCAACACAGTGATATTTCATATCAGAACAATGAAAGCATGTACATATGTATGATACTGTATACCACATCTATTTGTTTTAGAACTCAGTAAGCAATGTCAACATGGTAGATGGATGACATTGGAAGGATTCTTTTTGATTTGTCCTTACACATGTTGACCACTAGGGGGTGTTAAAGCACCAGTGTTATTTCACCTACTGATGCTGAGCACTTCTCACTCTTATTACAGTACCACTTTCATGCTCTTCATACTGAGGTCATTGCCTTCACATAGACTCAGTAGCCAGTTTATTTTTTATACTATTAGGTACACCTAGCTTAAACTAATGCAGTGTAATACAACAGTCCTGCAATAGATCCTACCATCACAGAGGATTTAATGTTCAGGGCTTTTTTTGTGTGTGTTATGTTTCGAGAGATGTTGAGTCAACTGTATGATTCAGCTTAAAATGCATTCTGGTTCCGACTGTTTGTAGTCTTTTGCAACCTACAGACTACAAAGGTGACCACTGACCACTTGATGATACAGGATCATCCGTAAGACCATCCCATATTTAAAAATGAATGAGGTTTATTCAAGTGGTCCCTTATTGCCATCTAGTGTATGGAACCAATAATGACCAGAAACAGTGTTTTGTGGAACTCAACATTGTCAGTAATGTGGGGGTTTGGATCAGATTTAAAGCGGCAGTAGGCAACACGTTTTTGGCATCATTGGGCAAATATTCCATAATAACCTTTCAGCATATTGTAATTCAAGTGTTCGGAGAGAAAACTAGACTTCTGCACTTCCTCATGGCTCTGTTTTCAGGGTTTAGAAAAATCTAGCCCGTGACGGGAGACTTTGACCAATCACAGGTCATTTCATTGAGAGAGAGAGCATTCCTATTGGCTGTGCTCCGGCTGGTGGGCGATGCTTGGTATTTCCTCAGCAGTTCTCAACATGGCGGCCGCGTCACAAACTTTCTAATTTTACAGCTAAACAGTACACTACAAGATGATTCTGAAAACATTTGAGGAGCTCAGTACGCAACAGAATATTGATTCATATTTGATCAGCGCTGCCTAGTTTAAAGCTAGACGGCAGACTCCAGATCAGCTCTGACTGTTTGTTTTCCTCCGGTCTGTGAAATGTTGCAGATGCCGTTAGGAGCACCGGAGGACACAGAGACACAAGATTTATTTTAGATTACCTGTCTCATGCACTACTGTCAGGATATAGTGATCGTTTAATAAAAATAACTTTTTTTTAATTATATGTGCTCCATTTCTACCCACTGTAGCTTTAAGCCTACCAGACAGTGGCCTCTGCTGCAGGTCTATAATAGACCTTGTCTTGGTGTTGGTCACCCCCACCCATCCCCCATCCCCCAAGGTCAAGCTGCAGGGCTTCACTAAAGATATACAGACAGCTAACTCCTCACACCTCACGTCTCAGCTCCACAGTGAGGTGGAAAACCTCAGTGATACAGTTCAGTTCATCAAGACTGAGAACTCATCACTGCAGACAGACTGTATGTTGTGTTTGAGGAGAGAGGGAGAGAGAGAGAGAAATACCTTGGCCGCCCACTGGCGCTCAGCCATTTTGACAGTCTTTGGTAACAAAAGGGCCTGTTGAAGAGGGAGGACGCCGGTGACTCAGCAGGAAATGACAGGTAGCCAGAACTCTCTCATTCCTATCAGTATGTATGCTGCTCAGCCTCCCCGTCCTCGTCCCCTCTACCAAACAGCACAGTACCAGGACAGACGCCACCTTTATTGAATCTGTATCACTCAGTAAACTGATACACGCCATCAACTCCTCATTCACCCAGTCGGCTCACGTATCCCATCGGCTGTAACAGAAAACTGCAGCGTCATAAACTGACTTTCAGTTCAGCGTGCAGGTGGGATGTGCAGTGTTTTTTTGCGTCATTAAACAACTACTACATTAATAGTGAGGAAACAGTGGAATGACGTATGATGTAAACAAACCAGACTGCAGTTGGCAGCGTTGAGCAGTCCCTACATTGCCTTTTGCATGCAGACAGAGCCACTAGTTGGATTTCACAGGAAACATGCTGTGGTGTTTTACAATGAAGAAACAGGAAGAGGGCGCTGTTAGTCCAGCAGAAACAGAAAGGAAGCTTTCAGTTGTTTGTGGCAATGGCAGGCAGGCAAATGGTGGAGCAAGTGAAAGAAAAACAACCTCTAACATATATCCTCTTCAGTGTAAAGAGGGAAAAACACAGACATGCATATAGAGCAATGCAAGGCAATAAACCTTTCTAAAAGTGGCACTATATTTTTGGCATCATTGGGCAAAAATTCCATAATAACCTTTCAGCATATTGTAATTCAAGTGTTCTGAGAGATAACTAGACTTCTGCACCTCCTCATGGCTCTGTTTTCAGACTTTAGAAAATCTAGCCCGTGACGGGAGACTTTGACCAATCACAGGTCATTTCAGAGAGAGAGCATTCCTATTGGCTGTGCTCCGATCACGTTCCTTCAAGCCAGCTCAATCTGATCTCAACATGGCTGCCGGGTTACAAACTTTCTCATTTTACAGCTAAACCGTGTACTACAAGATGATTCTGAAAACATTTGAGGAGAGAAATAGGCATTAACGTAACAGAATATTGATTCATATTTGATCAGCGCTGCCTAGTTTGACCGTTTGGTCGGAGTTCGCGAGTGATTGACAGCTGGCTCTCATAGACAGCAGATGGACAGCAGACCCTAGATCAGCTTTGACTGCTTGTTTTCCTCTGGTCTGTGAAATCTTGCAGACGCCGCTAGGAGCACTGGAGTGGATCAGTGGATTTTTCATGCACTTTCCTATGAATGTCCAGCACGTGACACACGTGTCAATTTCCGCTCTCTCCAGTCTTTTAAAAAAAAAAACTACTTAGTTAGGTTTAGGAATAGATCGACTTGGTTAGGCTTAGGCAACAAAACTACTTATTTACCTTTAGGAAAAGATCGCGGATTGGGTTAAAATAACACTGGAATTGCCGTAACTTAAAGCTGGGTAGAATTGGAGCAAATATGATTTAAAAATAGTTATTTTTATAAAACGGTCACTATATCCTGACAGTAGTGCATGAGACAGGTAATCTGAAAAAAATCATGTGCCTCTGTGTCCTCCGATGTCCTCCGGTGCTCCTAACGGCATCTCTGAAATGACCTGTGATTGGTCAAAGTCTCCCGTCACGGGCTAGATGTTCTAAAGCCTGAAAACAGAGCCATGAGGAGGAGCAGAAGTCTAGTTATCTCTCAGAACACTTGAATTACAATATGCTGAAAGGTTATTATGGAATTTTTGCCCAATGATGCCACAAACTGTCTGCCTGCTGCAGGTTTAAGTGCGGACAAATAACTCAACTTTGACTTCCGGTTTCACAAGGAACACGAACAGCAGTCTCCTGAGCGAAAGTGGTGTGTGGTATTTTTGACCCAGCCGTCCACTCCGACCTCCTCCCCGTAACGTTCGCCGCTCTCTATACTTCCTGGTTCACAATTACGTGGATTACATACAAATTGATTTCGTGCTGATCATCATGAAAAAGATGTGAAATTCGTGTCTATGTACACGAATCAATACATTACATTTCGTGACTATTGAATGAATTGCTGTGCGACTGGGCTGAATGTGCTCATATGTTTCTTTGAAATTAGTCAGTCAGCATGAAAAAAGCATAAAAAAAAAAAAAAATGAGTTCTGAGACTTTGTTTCCTGCATTCTGGTGACTTTAAAAGAGTGAAAATAACAAAATAATAAGCACACTGCAACATCATTTTTATGTTAAACTCTTGATTTTACCTTTAACTCCCAGGAAAGAAAACAGAATAATTCGCCCCTCTGGTATGAACTTGGCGTGTGAATCTCTAACATAAACTAACATTCATCCGTTTTTATTTATTTTTTGCTCCTGCTTGAGTATTTCTTTCTTTTATCTCTCTCCATTTCTCTCTCCTTCTCTCACTCACTGAAGGCCCTTCCAGTCACAACGCGACAATGGCACCACTGCGCTCTGAAACCCGTTATTGTGTCACGAGCATAGACTGCTCTCTTCCACCGGGAAACAACAGCTGGGGTAACTCTATTGTCGTCCGGGTGGAAACAGTAGGGATTATACACACTGTTCAGTTCCAGAAACAGGCTAAGATAACGAAAAGAGAAAAAAAAAAAGTGTTAAAATTTATAAATAAATCTGGGGAAATACGTGATAACTGTGACCCCGGGAGGAAACCGGGAGAGGGCAATAAAAAACGGGAGTCTCTGGCTTTTTTTTTTGCAACTGATGACTGTAAATTACAATTGTATGGACCCAGTAGTAGAGGTGAAATGCTGCCCCCTGTTTGTTTGGAGCATGTGGCCAGATCTTTCACATCACACCTTTAAAAGTCTATAAATATCATCTATTGGCAGAGAGTGAGAGAAATACTAAGGCCCTCACTCCATGTGCATGCTGTAATACTACGTGCTGACAGTGGAGACAGATTATTATTTATTTACCCCGTGGCCCCCCCACCACCACCTACCTCGGTAGGTTTCAAACATAGTTACCCTCCCTTCACCAGCCTGCTACTCTAACCTTTCTCCTCCTGCTGTCCCAACCACAGCTGCTGCCAGCACGGCCACACCATCCTCACTGTGGTCTCAGCTAATAGACTTGTAAACACTGGTCCACATGGCGGCTGGTACACTTCAGCTGTTCAACTGCAGCACAACAACCATACTGAGTCTGAAGAAAACAACACATATAGTACCATTGAATATGGCTCAGTCAGCGCGGCCCACCTCTGTTCATGCAGTTTGATTGATTACGTACTACGGGCATTTTTCCAGCAATGAGTATACGTTAAAATTTGCAGTGCAATGCTTGATAAATATATAGTGTTATCACCCATCTTGACATAAAAAATAATTACTAAATAATGTGATTTAATAAGATGTATGACGGTCCAAACATCACTTTTCTTCATGTCCCACAACTGTGGTCTCAATGTTGACATATGTAAAATGAGCTAATTCAATTATAATATGATATGATTTCAAATGTAATTGTTTCATATACATATTACTTTACACCATATTAATGTTATGTTTTCGTTTACAAATCATTTATATGATTTTTTTTTTCATGTAAATGCACCTGTCCCACACTTCTGAGTCTTTACCGCGACACCGAACAAATACCATAGTAAAAGTTTTATTCAAAGCCAAACAAATCTAGTTTCTATGGAAACGTAAGTTAACAAGTGAGCACATGGATGACAGGTTGGGCCGCCCACATAGGTGACCCTCAAGATCAGAGACACAAGGTTAAGGTCACCTTTTCTTCTGAAGTATTTATTGTGTGTCCTCACCATACAGCTTAGTAATTATGTATTTTGAACTACATTTAAAAAAATAACTTAATGTTACTGTTGAATTAATGTATATTGGATGCTAAGAGTCAAAGCTAACGTAGCAGACCTTGCTAGCTGCCATTTATCTGCAATATTAGCAAAAATTTAATTTCTGCAATATGTCTGTAAAGACATTAGATATTAGAATTGCAATATCTGTCAAAAAACACAACATATTTTATACATATTTTTATGTATAAAGACTGACATCTATGGTTACTGTCTAATGTCTTTTACATTTTTCAGGGTGTACAGAAAATCACGAAAAATTAATTTAAATGTCTTGAAAATATTATAGAAATTAAAAAAGCAAAATGGTTAAAATGAACGTTATTGTAACTTACTAAGGGCATTTAGTAAGAACAAGTGATGAAAACCATAAGAAAATAATAAAAAACAAACATGTTACAGATTAAAATCTTAACCACGATATGTAATGTTGTGTACCTGTTTATATGTATTACATACTCTGATGGTTAAACTTCATAGAGGTTGATTTTTTTCAAGAGTCAAAAGTGAACGTAGTTGCAGAAACACCCTTTTATTGCATTCAGTACTGCAAGGGAAACATTGTGCTGTATATCTTAAAGGTCCCATATCGTACTCATTTTCAGGTTCATACTTGCATTTTGTGTTTCTACTAGAACATGTTTACATGCTGTAATGTTCAAAAAAAATATATTTTCCTCATACTGTCTGCCTGAATACACCTGTATTTACCCTCTGTCTGAAACGCTCCGTTTTAGTGCATTTCAACGGAGTTGTGTTGCTAGGCAACAGTTTGGGTCCATGTTTACTTCCTGCCAGCTGATGTTATTTACATACACTGCAACAGGAAATAAACTGGGACACATTTAGAATGTTTATGTTTAAAACCATGTAATGGTCTTAATATTGTATATTTGTGACATCACAAATTGACAGAAATCCTAACGGCTTGTTTCAAACACACAGTTTCTGAATACGGGCTGTGTGTATTTCTCCGTATATTGAGCGTTTTGATAGTTTAACAGTATTTATATAGCACTTAAACCTGCTTTATAAGATAAGAAAATCTCACTTTTCACAATATGGGACCTTTATTGTTTCTTTTACTATATAATCTACTATATATCTTTACTTTACAGTATAATGGAATCTAATAACTCAGAAATTCCCAGATCTCCATGGAAGCCCCGACACAAACCACTCTCCAGCAGCCCTGCTCCTTTGAAACTGGTTTCCCTTTGGTGCTTTGATATGCCAGGTGTTGCTCACTAAGCGAGAGGTTTCTGTGAAGAGCTTCACTATGTGTCACGTACAGGCCACTCAGCTCCCTCGCTTTTGTTCTACCTCGGATGCACTGATCCTGTCTGATGTGCACTCTTCACTCCGCTCTCCTGAGATGCCTTCTCTCCAGCATGCAGACGATCTCCTCCATCTGTTTGCATACACACACGCACATGCAAAGCACACACACTCAAATATCTATCTCTTGATCTGAGCCGTCAGCCGTGATGGAGGATGATCATGTGTCACTCAGCCACTCGTATCTGGCGACTGCAGGACTTCTATGGAGGTGATGAAATCCAGATAAATTCATTCACTTTGGATGTGAATGTGGACACGTAACGTGATACGTGCCATCTACTACTCATTGATCTTTACTGTGGTCCACCTTCAAAATGATGGATGATACAGTTTAACTGATAACATATTTATTGTATATTACGGCAATATATTATTAATATGTAATAATGTCATTAAAGTGTCAGTAGGCAGTATATTTTTGCCATCATTGGGCAAAAATTCCATAATAACCTTTCAGCATATTGTAATTCAAGTGTTCTGAGAGAAAACTCATTTTACAGCTAAACCGTGCACTACAACATGTTTCTGAAAACAATTGAGGAGAGAAATAGGCATTAACGTAACAGAATATCATGCTCTCATAGACAGCAGACGGACAGCAGATCTCAGATAAGCTCTTACTGCTTGTTTTCCTCCAGTCTGTGAAATCTTGCAGATGCCGTTAGGAGCACCGGAGGACACAGAGGAACATGATTTTTTTCAGGTTACCTGTTTCATGCACTACTGTCACGATATATCGACCGTTTTATAAAAATAACTTTTTTTTATAATATTTGCTCCAATCCCGCCAACCTCAGCTTTAATACTGCAGCTATACTACATTTCTAGAAATATTCTTAATTAATTCTTATTTATACCATTCTTGCATTTATTTTTAAAGGGACTGTTTGTAACTTTTTAAGCGTATAAATGTAGCGGGTCGGCACACATGCTTGCTCGCATATGCGCACTCGCGTGTTGCCGCTGTCTCGTCTCCTCTGCCTGCTCGCCTTCACTCAGACAGCGCGCGAGTTCTCGCATACTCGCTCCACCTCTAGACGTGAACGCGCGCTCACTCCACACTGCAGAAGAGTTAGTTTAGCTCTGAGAATATCTAGTGAATGTACAGTGGACGTTTGTGCAGAAATAAATGCTGCAGCTCCTCCAGACCAACAGAGGTTTCCCGTGTCTTGGGAAGTAACGGGGCTCCGCAGATAGAAACGTTACCGTCTCGTTACCGACCGGTTGCCGGTGTCTTCCTGCTCTCTCCGGCTGTGGGCGGAGGGAGACGAGTTTCTCGCTGGGGAGCCCCGCTGCTGAAGCCTGCGCTGAGGCAGGAGAAGCAAACACAGTATCAGCATTGATTCATGGAGAGACCTTCGTCTGGTCAGCTAACATTACTGCCAAGCAGCTGAAATATAGAGTGATATTGTGCTTTTAGCTGACGTGTGTCGCCTCACTGTTTTGAGCCATGCTCGTTCATGTCCATTTAGAGCGAGCACAAGCACGAGCCCGACGCTGACTTTCGTTGATTTCACGGCCACAGGTGTCGCTGTTAAGAAGCATTTCTGAAAGTTACAAATAGTCCCTTTAACACACTTAATAGATCCCACTGCTCGGCGTTTTGTATTTACTTATTTGCACCGTGGTTATATATTGTATGTCTTTATTCAAATATTTCTACATATTTCTTATATTCTCCGTTCTTATTCTCATCTTTACAATTTACTTATATTTCTCTACATATCCTGTGTTATTATATTGTAGTATTATATTCATAATATACACATTATGTACTCCTTATTTTACTATTATTTACTATACTTATTTATATTTCCTTACATTTCTTTATGTTTATATAAGAGCAACTGTAACGCCCCAATTCCACAGCAGACATTTTGACTCATCAAACACAGGTAGTCTGTAACTAATAACAACATTAGACACTTCTGGTGATTGCATTCACACTTCAGTATCATAATAATCATAAAAGTGGTGTTCATTTGTGAGAATCAACTTGCTGAACAAAACGTGTAAGTATCATAAACGGAGTTTATTTTCTGCAATAATCCAAAACTCAATGGAAAAATCCCATCAGCTTTTTGTCGAGGGAACCAGAGGGATGCTAACTTCCTATGTAGCCTACTAACTCAATTGTTCCCAAGAGCTTGGTGTTGTGTGTTTCCATGGCACACGTCATTTGCTGTTTGGTTGTGATGCTTTGGTGTGTGTGTGTGTGTGTGTGTGTGTGTGTGGGTCATGTGTTCCCTGCTGCATCAAGTGTCTAAATGCACGTTTGCATGTGTGTGTGTGTGTGTGTGTGTGTGTGTGTGTGTGTGTGTGTGTGTGTGTGTGTGTTTGCGGGTGTGAATGTGAATGTGCATTGCACTGGTCAGGGCATTACGAAGGCGAAGGTCAAAATGAGGTCCTGGATAAGCTGCTGGATTTGACTAATCTGACAAAGGAGGAGGTGGAGAGGTGGGTCAGTAGGCCTGTGACCCTGACACAAACAAACACGCCTTCTCACTCTGTCAATAACATTTCTATACAGTACACACACACCAGCAGGTAGGTTATGTCAATACACTCAGCTGGAGCGCGTTGTGCTCGGCTCAGGCTAAGTTGCATTGCGGTGTCTGTCTCGTGTTTCATGTGCAGATTAGACGTAAAGTGTGTCTTTTGGTGGACGCCTTTTAAGATAGATAGATAGATAGATAGATAGATAGATAGATAGAGAGATAGATAGATAGATAGACTGTCCTGTCCACTCCATTGTGCTAAGCCTCTGTCAAGCCTTTCTTTGACAGCCCTGACCCTGCTGTACCTCCCCCACCACATAGCGGACTCATTCTCATGACCTCGACACTGTACCGTCTACAGGAATACAGCTGGGACTCACAGCTCTGCTTTCAACAACACACGGCCAATATCTATTACATGATATGATGTCTGATTATATGCTATTTGTTGATATCTTTCAACTGCTAAGAGGTCAAGTTGTAGCCTATACTGACATGGAACATCTTAAAGGTCCCATATTATAAAAAATTAGATTCAGAAACTGTGCATTTGAAACAAGCTGTCAGGATTTCTGTCCATTTGTGATGTCACAAATATACAATATTTAGAGCCTTTACAAAGATGTAAACGTAAACATCCTAAATGTGTCCCAGTTTATTCCTGGTTGCGGTGTATGTGACTGACATCAGCTGACAGGAAGTACACATGGACCCAAGCTGTGGCCTAGCAACGCAATTCTGTTGCAATTTCGTCGCAATTCCGTCAAAATGCGCTAAAACGGAGCGTTTAAGACAGAGGGTAAATACAAGCATATTCAGACTGACAGTATGAGGAAAATAAAGTTTTTTTGAACATTACAGCATGTGAACATGTTCTAGTAGAAACACAAAATACAAGTATGAACCTGAAAATGAGCATGATATGGGACCTTTAACAGCGTTTGTATTCATTTTAGGGCTGTCAAAGTTAACACGATAATGTCGCATTAACGCAAATTCCTTTTAAAGGGACTATTTGTAACTTTCAGAAATGCTTCTTAACAGCGACACCTGTGGCCGTGAGATCAACGAAAGTCAGCGTCGGGCTCGTGCTTGTGCTCGCTCTAAATGGACATGAACGAGCATCGCTCAAAACAGTGAGGCAACACACGTCAGCTAAAAGCACAATATCACTCTATATTTCAGCTGCTTGGCAGTAATGTTAGCTGACCAGACAAAGGTCTCTCCATGAATCACTGCTGATACTGTGTTTGCTTCTCCTGCCTCAGCGCAGGCTTCAGCAGCGGGGCTCCCCAGCAAGAAACTCGTCTCCCTCCGCCCGCAGCCGGAGAGAGCAGGAAGACACCGGCAACCGGTCGGTAACGAGACGGTAACGTTTCTCTCTACGGAGCCCTGTTACTTCCCAAGACACGGGAAACCTCTGTTGGTCTGGAGGAGCTGCAGCATTTATTTCTGCACAAACGTCCACTGTCCATTCACTAGATATTCTCAGAGCTAAACTAACTCCTCTGCAGTG
>CAKALU010035529.1:4665-28619 GCA_916700995.1 Hozukius guyotensis
CTTGTCCCTCCCCAGTTTGACCCCACAAAGGCAGAGAGGGTGAAGCTAAGGACCCGCACTACAGAGCAACTGTCCCACAGCTGCCCCTGGATATGCCTGTTCACATACGATTAACTCTTGATCTGTTTACGACACGACGGAGCTGGAAAACGTTCCACAGAGGCCAAAAACTCAACTATCAATATCAACAAGCTCAGAGTCTTAAAAACACTTCTGATGATTTCTAAACCGGCACACGCAGGGGCACCTCACAACCGCCACTCAAATTCTTCCAAAACGCTCGATTCCTGGCGTCCTCTCTACGCACAGAATAACTTTCTACCTTCCCTCCCCTCTTCTTCCTCCTCTCCCTCCCTCCCTCCATCCCTCCCCTCCCTCGTCCGTCCAGCCCTCCTCTTCCTCTTCGCCTGCTCTACAGGTCGCTCTCTCCGTACAGGGCGGTGGAGAAGGACATGTAGTCGAGGGCTCCTGGGGCGGCGTCGGGCCCCGTGTACGGCGCCATGCGGGCGATGCAGTACTCCGCCTGGTCGGCGGGGAGCTCCCTCCTAAGCTCCTCGGCGGTGATGAAGGTCTGATAGAAACCGAGAGGAAGGTTCAGTGTGTTGAAATCATGTCTCGAATGACCACATTGAGAATTAAAGCTAATTGTATGCGTAGTTCAGTAAATTTGAAAAGAAAGCGGAAAAAAAAGGAAAATAAAATTCCAAAAAGCCTCGGCAACTTTAATTAGAACATCTGGTTTTCTTTTTAACGAGCGCTTTATGTTTAATTTCATTTAATGCATTTTATTTTAAATACAAATCTAATTACAAAAAAAACATCACACAGAATTCTTTCACTTGTAAAATAAAGACACAAAATAAAAAAAAACAATACATGATAAAACCCACACTGACCTTATCAGCGGCCAGGATCTTGAAGGAGGCGATGACCTGGTCTGCGGTGTCCGTGTCGGTCGTTTCCCGGGACATGAAGTCAATGAAGGCCTGGAAGGTGACGGCACCGCTGCCGTTGGGGTCCACTATGCCCATGATGCGAGCAAACTCGCTGTCTCCCTGGCAACCGAGAAACAACAGGTTAACCGAGGAGAGACGGCACTTTGTATTCACACACACACACAGACACAGACACAGACAGTACTTTAAGTGTGTAAAACATCAGGACCTCCAGGAAATAGACCGAGTCAGAGTAGATGTAAAAGTTGTGATTGCGGTCCAAATATTTTATATTTCACACTTTGACACATGCACGACATGACATCACGGGTTAATATCAACGGGGGAGACAGACAGGTGAGGGCACTGAGGACAAACAGCTGCGTATAATTTGGATGATCTTCGTGAAAAATGACATTTTCCGTCAGTCAGTAGCGACCGACTAGAGAAGACAGGCAGCACGTAGAAAGCAACACAGATGAGACAAAACAAGAGAAGCAGCAGCGAGAGGATCAGGGAGAGAGAGAGCAGGGTGTCTGCAGGTGGACATCACATCGAAATATACTTTAAACTCAAACAAATAGTCAATATTTATAGATATATACTTTAATAGGGCTGTCAAATTTAACGTGATAACGCATTAACGCAAATTTGTTTAAAAGCCACTAATTTCTTTAACGCAATCGATATTTCGGAGGTTGTAGTGGGCTCAGTTTTAAAGCTAGAGTGAAGATGCTGGTATCATATGAAACCAGAAAACCTAAAGAATCCATCGATACCAATCATGTCATACTAACTTGTCGCAAAGGAGGTTAACTAACGCTCCAACGTTACGCTAAATTTTGGCGAGGAAAAACTGGCATGGCCATCTTCAAAGGGGTCCCTTGACCTCTGACTATCTATCTATCTATCTATCTATTTTTATTGTTCAACACAGGCCATTTCAGTAGAGACATTAAATATGACAATAGAATAGAAATAATTTAGTTTTACTTTTGCACGGCTCTTTGTAGGCGGACGTTTTACTGTCGTCCGGTAGTCGCTTTCAGTCCAAAATGGCAGAAACGCTGATGTTGCAATGGAACGAACAATTGCCTTTCACTTTTTAGCAATATACGTTCTTTGGTTACTCGACAAGACAGATATACATAGATATCCAGCACTAATATTAAATGGTAAACTAGCTTGATGGGAGATCTGGGATCATTCACTGCCGTCATTTAACGGCTTTGAATTGCTGATGTTTGTTGGACCTGCGGACACCCTGCGAGAGGAGAGCATCATGCAGCAGCAGTACCAGGCTGTTTCCTGTAGAAATGAGTAGAGCACGGAAATCCTCCGAGACCATCTGTCCTGATCGCTTCTGTGGGGACCGCCACAGCACAGCAGCAAAGGCCACGGCGAGGGGGGGGGAGGAGGTTGATGAGGGGGGAGTCAGAGATATACAAGTGGCAGAGAGGAGGATGAAAAGAGGGAAGGAGTGATGAACAGAAATAGAGATATCAAAACGTTGCAGAGAGAGAGAGAGAGAGTGAGTAATGTTTGGGGGGTGAAAAAGAGATAAAAAAGCACAAACAGTTAACAGCAAAAGTAAAAACCTGACAGACAGACGAGAGGCGAGAGGGAGCCTGAAGCAGCACAAAGCAACAGAGACCCCCGGTGGACAAACAGGGACGCTACATCTCTGTCCTCCATGCTGATGGACTGATACCCGACTGACCCCGTGACCCCCCCCCCCTCTCCGCGGAGCTCATCACGAGCCTCAGAGCAGGAGCGCCGACTCATCACCAACCAGTTCGTTTTAATACAAGCAGAATCATTAAGTTTGTCAAATCAAGGCAGGAGGAGACACTACAGGTTAAAACATTACAGAAGGTAAATTATAACATTTGATGTGTTCAAATGTAATCCTGTACAATGTAGTTTTTGGTGAGAAACTTGAATAAATCCAGTTGTTTGAGGAGACTATAAAATAGATTTTAGAGAGGGAATTATGAGCTGTTTAACTTCCTGATAAAAACCAGTATACTAACGGTAATAAAGGATGTTGAAGTACGTGGGATTTATTGGTTTGTTTTTACCGTGGTATTGAATTGGTATTGAGAATCGTGGAATTTCCCTGGTATTGGTATCGACTGCTATATTTCAGGTATCGTGACATCTCTAATACATAGGTTTTTTTTGGAGGAAAATCCTACTCATTGTGTCTTTACACAATCAATGAAAAAGCTTTAGCATTAATTCCGACCGACTGGCGGTGATCTCCGCTCTGCTCTCCTGCTCAGAGGCCCGACAAAACACCAACTCTTTTCGCTCCTACCTGCTTGTTGTTCTCCACATCGTAGCCCAGACTGATCAAACAGGCCTTGAACTCCTCGGCCATCAGAGCCCCGCTGTGATCCTGAGGTCGGCCAAACGACCAATGACAGAGCGCCACGTCATGAGGATGAACCAATCGCGACACAGGGGATGGTGGTGGTGGTGGGTGGGTGATGACCATGAGATCCACAGCAATGCACGATGAGATGATGAGGACATGGAGGATGGAGGGACAGACGGACGGAGGGACGGACATTCATGGATGTTTAGACAATGTCAACACACACGACTCAACAGGCAGCCATGATGGAACCTTTTTCAACACATCTCCAGTTATTTAAAATGCATTAAAATTAGAGCTGTCAAAGTTAAATGCGATTAAATATTTCAATCGATTGACAGCCCTAATTCAAATTAAAATGTAATCACAGAAACATAAAAACTCACTAAAATGTTTTCTGATTAAAAAGACAGTAGGATACTATTAATGTAGACTGAGATTTTCAAAGATTCTAGTGTCGTGCTGTAGAGGAAAACAAGATGTGTTGTGTGAACACCAGAAACTCTGGTGAGATGTGATGGGTGAGTGTCAGACAGCAGCATGAACCAGTGACACACAAAGTGACGCACACACATAAGTGGTGTGAGATGGTGAATGACGGTGTCCTTCTCATCCTTATTACGGATCAGTACCTCATACAACCCCACTTCTAACTCTCCCTTTAACTAACACAAGTACAGTCTTTTTTCCTGGATCTATGATGGGATGCCCACATCATTTCCTCACTCGTCGCTCACTCAGCTAAAATATAAAAGCCACCAACGGCACCTGAACACACCGATACACTCTGAACACCTGAACACAACACCTTCCCAACATGTGCTCTTCCAGTGTGAAACATCAGGGTGAATACTCACACGCTTGGCTCCTCTCTCACCCCCTTGTAAGGTCTAAACATTAATTCACTCATGTTACATATCCGTATAGAACCGGCTAAATCCAGCTGATAACGTACAGTAATATTACACACTGCCAGTGACTATTATATAACATCAATAACATAACAAGTATTTGGGTTGAGAGCTAAAGGTGTGTGCGCTGGTGAATCATCATTGGTACGTAATTACTGGGATGAAGTGGCGTGCACGTGTCAGTGTGACAAATGCACATTTCTGTATATTTAAAACGACAGTATATATTTACTGCTCTGCGTGGTTTATGCTGTCATATAACGGGTAAGAAAATCTAATTAAATAATTGTTGTTTACATACATCAGACCGGCAATACGTCATCCAGAGTAGACTCTCGTGACCACGCCCCCTTTGGGGGGAAAACAATCCCGTGTCCCTCGTAGACGGAAACAGACTAAACAGAAGAAGTTGTAACATGTCTCCAAACTTCTACTTTGAACAAACTGCTAATAGTAATAATGATATGCTGAAGAGCTGCTGTGTAGTTGATTGCACCAACAATAAATCCAAAACCGCCAATTTGTTCCCCTGCCGTGTCCTAAAAAAGATCTAATAGAGGAGCTCTATGGTTCCAAGCTATAGACCAGACCAGCATGGCTTTATGGCTCCAAGCTATAGACCAGACCAGCATGGCTTTATGGCTCCAAGCTATAGACCAGACCAGCATGGCTTTATGACTCCAAGCTATAGACCAGACCAGCATGGCTTTATCTCCGAGGCTGTGCTCCTTTTTGGGGTAAAGAAACTCGCCGTCACAGGAGAGAAGATGATGAGAAGCTGTTGTTTAGCGGGTTAACCGAGGCTTTCACACTGAGATCTGAGGCTCATACGATACTTTAATATTCACTGTCAGTGTGCTAAATGATGCTGGTGACAGTGAAAAGCATGGCTAGCTAACGTTGGCTTGAGGCTGCTGCAGTAATACAGTCATACATTAACGTTATAGCAGCGTCAGAAACAGAAATAAACACATACGTAGCTCCCAACCCAAGTACTGATTGTCCTGTCAGCCTCTTTAACACGGTGATACAGTGAGTATGAATAATAAATAAATAGGCGGCGGCCCCCCCAGAGCTCGGGCCCCTGACCTTGTCAAAGTGGTTGAAGGAGGTGCGGTATTCGTAGAGCTGCTCCTGGCTGATGCCCTTGGCATCCTTTGTCAGGATCTGGTTCTCCACCTCGTTGATGGTTCTGGCGATGGTGGTCAGCAGCTGCTCCCAGCCCACACGGAGGTGCTGCAGAGAGGAAACATGTTACACACCAGAGTTTTACTCTCTTTACTGCAGTGGGCATTATGGCAGCTATTTTAGATTTAGTCTTAGTCTTAAGATGAAAATGCTTATTAGTTTTAGTGACGTTTTAGGGTCAGTGTATCTTTTGGTCATTTGATTTTCCTTTCACAAAAGGATATTTAAATACAAAAAATTTGTGGTTATTTAATTTTCATTTTAAAATACAAAAATTAAAAATTAAAATTCAAGGTGTTTCTCTTTATCGGGGTCAAAAAGGGATGAACTAAACTTAAAAAAACAGGTTATTTTCATTTAGTTACACAGCAGCACCGTGCTTTTTTTGTCTCTCATACACAGCACCGTCCGCATACCACGGATGTATGCCTCCTCTTACGCAACTTCCGATCGCAGAATATGAAAACCAGCCGTTTTTTTTCGTTTCTGTCTTCTATGATTTTATTTTTTGTTTTTAGAAATAGAAAATTAAAATCAACCCGTTTTTAAAGTTCAGTTCATCCCTTTCTGACCCTGATAAAGAAAAACGCCTGGTAAACGATTTTTTTTTGTATTTTAATATCCTTTTGTGAAAGGAAAATCAAATGACCAAAAGATACATTAACCTTTTAGTAATTTTTATCATTCATAGTCAAAACATTTAGTTCAGTTTTAGTCACCGAAAGTTATTCAATTTAACTCAAAATGTTTTTCTCCCTTAATTTTTCGGCTATTTTTCCCTTTAAGGTACATTTTGAACAAACAAAAAATTTGCGATTAAATTGCGATGAAATATTTTAGTATTTTGTATTTAAGAAAAAAATGTTAAACTAAAATGTGTTATACTCTTTTAAGGAGTAACTAAGGTTGTACGCTCAACGTTAGTGTTGGTGTTGGTGTGTGGTACAGACAGAGAGAGACAGAGAGAGACAGAGCGAGGGAGCGCGTGTGTGTGACGGACTGACGGCGAGTATGAAGATAACAGTATAGCTTTGAGCGTAGCAGCACACCCACCGCCGCCACTGCTGCTCTTAACAACTTTTCTGGCGGAAACCCTGATACGCATCTCAATTTTTACTGCAGTTTGTGACACATGTTTACAGCCACCTCGCTGCGTTGTACACAAACCAACTAGCCGACAGTTTGCAGAGACGCAAGTCCAAAAGAAAGAACAGCCCAACTTTCTGGTCGGAGGGAGAAACACACCTACTTTACTTGGACATCAACGGGTTTTTAGATATGCATATACAAGAAGGAATGAAAGAGGGAGGCTGTGTTCACCACCGGTTACGTTAATCAGAGTCAACAGGAATATTAGTGGAATATTTATTTACAGCTTAGTAGGAATATTGTCTTGAATATTTTGTGCATGTAAAGGTAGTCACTGTGATGATTGATTCACTCATGAAGGTTTTAGATGTGGATGTGTGTGTGTGTGTGTGTGTGTGTGTGTGTGTGTTACCTCCATTGTGTAGGAAGTGTACTGGTTGTCGAAGATGAGGGCCTCCTGGATGAGCTGATGGTCTCCCTCCAGCGTGTTGATTTCAGGCATGTAAGACATGATGGTGGTCTGGTAGTCCTTCAGGTTGGTCAGCTGGTCCTCCAGGGTGCCGTTCATCTCGATGGATATCCTGCCGATTTCCTGCCAACACAGAGAGTTTACCGTCCTGTTAATCCTACACATGAACAGTTTATAGATGCAGCACAGTGTGAAATCTCTATCCGGCAAATAAAAACCCTTTCTAGAGTTAACATGTGTTATAATAAAGACCTCATTCTGTGACTTTAGCGCACCTGTAGTCGGTTCATTTGGTCAGGACCAGGAGGGAAAAAATTACACCTTGTTGTGTTATAGTTCTGGTCAACGAACCAGAGGAGTAAACAGGAAGTTATACAGACTGACAGGTAACTCTGTCTGGTGACTGACAGATGTTTAGGGCTGTCAAAGTTAACGCGATAATAACACATTAACGCAAATTAGTTTGAATTAATTTGTTTAACGCATATACGCAAGTTGTGATTTATAGGTTGTAGCGGGCTCAGTTTTAAAGCTAGAGTGAAGATACTGGTATCATATGAAACTAGAAACTCTAAGGAATCCACTGGTCCAATCATGTCATACTAGCTTGTCGTGAAGGAGGTTAAACAACGCTACAAACTTACGCTAAATTTTAGCGAGGAAAAACTGGCATGGCCATTTTCAAAGGGGTCCCCTGACCTCTGACCTTAAGATATGTCTTCTAAATGCAGTACCTGTGACGGTTTCTGGACAATATTTGTCATTGTTTTGTGTTGGTAATTAATTGATATTTCCAATAATAAATATATACATACAGTTGCATAAAGCAGCATGTTTTCCCACTCCCATGTTGATAAGAGTATTAAATACTTGACAAATCTCCCTTTAAGGTACATTTTGAACAGATAAAAAATGTGATTAATTGCGATTAAATATTTTAATTGATTAACAGCCCTAGAACATGAATAAACACAGTGAGCAAATAAAAAACACGAATAAGAAAAATTAGAAACCCGCACGAATGCGTTCACCCAGCTGAAAACTGTGAAGCACACTTCAAACTGTTCCTAAAGCCTGCCGACTCTGAGCTCACGGTTGGCCTGTAAACTGTGACCGACTACACACAGCTGTGCAAAAGATGAACCGCTTCAACAGCGTGGTGACGGTCGGTCGGTCGGTCGGTCGGTCGGTCAGACCGACTGCGTGGGCTAATCCATTACCTCCATTTTGTCCTGTATGTAGGCACCGACGGCGTTGGCCTGCGTGGCGAACTTGGCTCTCAGATTGTCGTTGGAGTTCTGTTTGTTAAGCTCATCCTGCAGGGCGTTATCACGCTGAGGCACCATGTCCATCGCCTGCAAACACACACACACACACACACACACACACACACACACACACACACACATTAGAAACACTCACAGCTGTAACAGAAACGTGTGTTCAGAGACATTTTTACTAATAAAGTAAAAAAAAATTTGCTTCGCGCTTGGTGTGAACGCAACATGAGAAGAATCATTAGAAAGCACAGCCCACCTTTTCCCATTTGCTGTCGATGCTCTCGGGTGTGATGGTGGTGTAGGGGTTGGCTCCACTCAGCTTGATGCCGTTGCTCTGGGCGATCTTCTGCACCTCCGCCTGGATGGCCTGGATGGCCTCGCGCTCCTTGTCGGCATCCTTCAGGGTGGACTTGAACTGCTCGTGGGCTGTGATGAGACCCTGAGGGAGGAAACAACACACATCTGATTTTACCTCATCAGACAGCAACTAGAATAAAATCCATCTTATGCCAGATATAGTTAATAACCTCTTAGTGAACTATTGTATGTTTGTAGAGATAAATGTTCATTTGCTCCCAGTACTGTTTAATAAAGGTTCAAGCCCCGAAGGGATGCAAATCACTATTGTTTATGTGCTGCTCCACAAATATGACGCCGGATGAAGGCGCTATAATTAAAAGGTACAAATTTTGAATTTGAAAAATCATAACTCCTACGCCATGAAACACATCTCCTCCTAAACCGCAACTCTGAAATGTTCTGTGGTTCATTATTAGAACTAAAGTAATCAAAAGTTACCTAAAGCTTGTTGCTATCTCATTGTGTTCTGAAGATATTGACCAATGAACTTTAAAAGGGCGTGGCTCAGCCATCAATAAACCTAACTCCACAACCGTTGGGCAGTTAATTAAGAAACATGCAGGATATATCCACATGAGTACCTGAAACATACCCTAAAAGTTTCATTCAAATCGACCACTAGGGGGCGCTACAAATGCAACTGATATGGTCATAAATGAATGATCGTCTGTCTGATCCTGTTAGTTGTCTTTACTGAATCACTATCTTTGTTGAATACTCGATTGTGATTGGTCAATCACGGCATTCTACAGTCTGTTATTTCTTTATAGCAGACCGTTGCTATGTATAACAGACCGTCGCTATGTGTAACAGACCGTCGCTATGCATAACAGACCGTTGCTATGTATAACAGACCGTTGCTATGAGCGCAGTTCTGATGTTGGACTCTAGTGGACAGTTTTTGGGTCGAATTATTGATTTCTTAAGTAAGTAGCTGTGTAATAAGCGGGATAATGAACAGCTTGCGGGTCATTGTTGTGAAATAAACCCCTTCAGGGCGATGTCGGTGTCGGGGTTTATTTCACAACAATGACCGGCTCGCTGTACATTATCCCTTACTTAACGCAGGGGTCGGAAAGTGTCAAAGGTGTCGACCCCTCGCAGCTTTTCAATGTCTAACGGTCTGTGTTGACTTGAACCCCCAGAATCACTGCTTCATCTCTTCTTCCCGGACCTCAGCAGTATTTGAGGCGGTTTCAGGTGTTGCACCTGTCTGGATCAGTCACCTGGATCTCCTCGATGTTGTGGACGATGAACATGTCCTGCAGGTCCTCCATCGCTCCCTCCATCCAGTTGTTGAAGGGCGCCGCTCTCTTGGCGTACTCCAGGTAAAGCTCATCTATCGACTCTAGCTGCTTCTCTGTCCTCTGTTGGCGAGAAAACAGTTTATCAAAATTAACTTTATTGAATTAATGGCAAGAATTTCAATGTGTGGATATTAATATTTGATGCGGCTGATCCTAGGACAGAGTACAGAGACATCACTTGACATCATGCATCACTGGGAAATTATTCAGTGTCCCATGATCTTGCAAAAGTCCACCATGACACACGCACACACACACACAACAGACGGATACGTTGGTCGTACCTCCAGCGACTCTTTGCGGCTCTGGGTGAGGGCTCCCAGGGAGTCCCACTGATCACAGATCTTCTGACAGCGAGCGTTGACGCTGACAGAGTCGTAGTAGTCCAGCTCGCTAAAAACACACAGAGAGGTGAATGATTCAGTACTGTAGAGTAAGTATTACCAGAGAACGTATATTGATAAGAAGTGAAAGTCAATTGTTTGTTTCATCGCAACATCAGCGCCCAGCAGCGCCATCTAGCGGCTGATGTCAAAAAAGCACCAGAGTTTCTTCTCTTTGGTATTACTGATCTTTACACGCTGTTTATCACTCCACACTTCCTCCTCCTTACTTGAGTTCCTGTGCGATGGCGGCGATCTGCTCCACTCGGTCCTGATGGGCCGCCAGGTCGCTCTCAAAGGCCTCGTGTTTCCGTAGCAACGCCTTGACTTCTGACAGGGTGGAGGTCTCGTAGTCTTTCTGGGTCAGCATGGCCTCCTTACCTGCATGCACACACAATTCATTCATCCACTGAACCTGGAAGTCTCTGAACATACTGCTAGTGTTAACTTTGTCAGCCTTTGCATGGCAGCTTGCCACAGGCCGCACTTCGCCTCTGCTCTGGTGTGAATGTGGCGTTGGGCTGCGTTCACACTGCAAGCCTTAGTGCTCAAGTCAGATTTAAGTCATACGGAGGCCATTTAAATCAGCGCTCACACTTTCATTTACAAGTTGATGTGCAGCGGAAGCCAGCGAAGCTCCTGAGCAGATGATAACGAGGACAAGGATGGTCGAATGTATCGGCGATTTGCTGAGTACAGTTCTTTTAGCGGGTGATTTTTGGCATTTTATTTTGCTAATTTAACGGTCTGGAGGCAAGATGTATAGCAAAAGAAGAGGATCCAACTTGATCCCAGAAAGGCGATTCAACAGTGTACAGTATGTTCCCCCAGTGTGGATATGTGTGTGTGATAAACCCTTTACGTACCATCGGTCCAGGACTCGTGGATGGCAGCCTTCTGGTGGAACTTCTCGGCCAGATGTTCCAGTCTCTCCAGACGTCTGATCTCGCTGAGGATCCACTCCTCGTAGCCCTTTTCTGCTCCCTCCAGAGTGTGCCACGCTCCGTTGATATCCTGAGACCAAACAGCAGCAGTTACTGACAGTAATCCTTCAACTGTGCAGATTTTCTGCTGTCTACAACAACTTGAGAATATAACATTCAAATGTCTTCAGATGTGGACTCTTTTCATACGAATGAGTTATATGATCTGCATACATACAGACACCATGCGTCCCTCTGATGGCATGAAGGCAGGTCTGTTGCTGAGTCTCAGTTTAGTCTGCAGAGTGTTGAAGCTGATCTCCAGCTGGCATTTCTCTTGGACCTGAAGACATGAGGGGACACATTCAGCAGAGAAAACAACAACCTCTTATACATATAAGTAGAGAATGCAGCGTCAGGACATAGATCCAAGCTGGCAAGTATGCCTAGATCCAGACTTACTGATATTACTCTGCATATTTATGGGAGCAGAAAGCACTGCAGAAGTTGTTCTATACCTTGGGTGGTTTGTGGACACAGCGGTAGTCTCTGAAGTCCTCCTGTTTGGCCTGCATGTCATTCACGGTCTTCTCCTGGGTTCGGTTCTCCAGCCAGGGGATGGTTCGACGGATCCACTCCAGCAGCTGGAGGCAGACAGGAAGACAGTCAGAAAAACATAAACCATCCGTTGGAAAAGAGGCTCCAACACTTTCTCAGGTCTTCACAGAAAGTCTAAACATCGTTTGACCGGTGTATCTGAAATGTGAGGTCAGGTCATTAAACATGCTGAAAGGTTTCGTCCTCACCTCACTGGCCAGTTTCTCGTAGTCCTCCATCATCTGCTCGTTCTCCTGGTTGACAGCCAGCACTTTGCAGATACGATTGGCGGCCGTCTCAGCCTATCAGGAGACACGGTGATGAGTAGCGCTCACAGTGATTGGGTAAAACAGTCAAAGCTTAGTGAGAACATTCACTTTAAGTCACTAAAACAAACTGAAAATAAGCGTCTACTGCTCCTTATCACTACCTCAACCTGGGCTGTCATCACCAACGTTAGAATAATTAATAGCTTTTGCTTTCCAGATTTGTGCGAACACACTCCACACACAGGCAGTGAATAGGAATTAATCTACGACAGCTTGTTAGGGCCACTGTAGGTAAAAAAAATAAAAAAATAAAATGGACATTCTTTGAGATTAAAGTGGCAAATTTACGAGAAAAACGTTGATATTCCCTGACATTAAAGTCATAAATATACGAGAAAAAACAATGATATTCTCTGATATTAAAGTGGTAAATGTACGAGAAATAAACGTGGATATTCTCTGAGATTTAAGTCATAAATTTACGAGAATAAACGTTGATATTCCCTGACATTAAAGTCATAAATATACGAGAAAAAAACGAGGATAATCTCTGAGATTGAAGTGGCAAATTTACGAGAAAAAAAACGTGGTTATTTTAATATTGTAAATTTTGCTACTTTAATCTCAGAGAATATCCACGTTTTTTTCTCGTAAATTTATGAATTTAATATTGGACATTTTGAGTTTTTCTCAAAATATTACCCCCTCCCCCGGCTCCGTAATTTCCTTTTTTTTTTTAACCTACAATGGCCCTAAAACGCCGTCGTATAATCTGACCATAAAGTCACTGATTATTAAAAAAAGGTGCACATAAACTCATAAATCAATAAAAGCCAAATGACTAATAAAAACATGCTCCAGCTGTTGATGGTTAGTTTGAATGTGCCAAAAAATCAATCTGTGTGTTTTAAAGCTCCATGCGTCTCCTGTCACAACTCAGGAGTCAGTCCGTACGTCTAGTTACAGGTTCATGTAGCGCTGTAGTCCACATCAGTAGGTCTGCCTACGGTCATATTACACTACTGTACCACTGGAATAAAAACAAACAGTACACACACTTAAAGCTGATATATATATTCTGTACAACAAACTTTTCATTTGTTCTATCATACATGGTGAGTTTAAATATTTAAAGTCTAAGATATTCCATATATATACAAAATAATATCATACAATAAAAAACATTTAGAGTTGAGAAGTGTTAATAGCTGAAGAGAAACTGGAGGGACATCAACCAGCGTTTCCCACAGTAATAAAGATCTGCTTTACCTAAAAACCCACATCAGTACTATGATCGTTCATTTTAAATACAATTAAAATAATATTGATTTTTTTAGGTGTCTAAAATCCTTTTTGCTGCTGTGCCCGTCCACAGCTGTACATCGCTTTGCTCCCGTGCTGGTAATCCTGTCCAAACTACTGTAGGTAATACACTGACTATGGGTCAATACCTCATACAACCCCACTTCAAAACTATATGTTTAAGGAGTAATAGTTAATATACAAATTTGGATCGATTATTTATAATAATCGAGTTTCCCGAGGAATCCCTTCAGCCCTAGAATATATATATTTAGTCTTCAGTTGTCCAGCTGAGATATTCAGAAACTCAGCGGAGACTCAAGAGAGAAACTAGAGGACGATCACAGTACTAACACGGGTTTCGGAAACCGTGTAAACTCAAAACCCATAAAGCAAATCTCTTTTAGGGAAACGCAGTCGATGTCCAAAGAAACCGAAACAGAAGTATCAGAAAGCGTTTTGATATTGTTGTTGTCAGAGTTCCCATCATGCTCCTAATCTGTTGATATCTCCTGACTTTTCTCTGAGTTTCCAGAGAGATGACCTCCATAAAACTAGAACCTGATTTCCTCTTCAGTCGTATCCAACGAGGGGAAACATAAAGCAGCTCCATCCAATAAATGCTGGGGAAACATTTCAGTATATTCCTGTGATTTTGACCCATTTTCTGATACTAGCTGATATTCACTAAAGGAAACAGATTGCTATCTGGGAATAAAACACTCTGTATGATGATTGATGGAAACCCTGTTAATGTGAGTCTGCAGCGTGAGAAGCTCACCTTCTGTGCGCCAGAGAAGGCATGATAGAAGCAGGATACATATGTCATTATGGCCTTCTCATCCGGCCGCAGCGTACCCACGATGTCTACGCATCACCCAGCACCCAGCAGGACAGAGAGAGGTTGGCGAAGGAAGGAAAACAGAGAGAGAGAGAGAGAGAGAGAGAGTGAAGCCAAAGATACCCAAAGTGACATGGTCATCGCTCCCTACAGGATGTGAGAGCGATGGTTGGGAAGAGATAGTGGCTCCCTCTGTAGGTCTTCAAGTTCCTCCTGTTACCATCACCCACCCCCCTCCCACCCTGACGGGAGGAGGAGGAGGAGGAGGAGAGGAGGAGGACGAGGAGAGGAGGACGAGTGTCACCCTGAAGAGAGCTGAAGGACATTTGAGCCACAAGTTCAAGGTTGGGACACAAACACACTCATCAGGTGGTTCCTTCAGTTTGATTCATTGAGTAGGTGTAGTTATACAAGTAATATTATTATTTTCATTATTATTGTTTTCATGATTGTTATTGCTGTTTTTCATTCATTATTATCATTATTATTATTATTTATTACAATTATTGTTTTTAGTATTTATTTATGTAATTTAATATTTATATATATATTATTTATTTTCATACTTCTGAAGAGTGTTCTTGTTGTGTCTTTTGACATTATGTTGGTTTGTATATTTATATGGAAAAGAAGCATGGCCATGTTTCGCTATCATTAAATCATCAATGATGTTTCATTATTATTATTATTGATTACAATTATTGTTTTTATATATATATACACATACATATATATACATACACATACATATACATATACATATACACACATATATATATATATACATACACATACATATATATATATACATATATACACATACATAAATATATATACATATATATACACATACATATATACATATATATATATATATATATGTATTTAAAATTGTATTACTCAGTATTCATTTTTGAAATTTACTATTTATTTATTTTTTATTTTAATCAATGTTTCATTATTATGGTTTCCATGATTATTATTGCTGTTTTTCATTTATTATTTATAAGAATTATTGTTTTTGTTTATTTATTTATATTTATATATTAATTTTATTATTCAGTATCTATTTATTTTCTTTTTTTATATTATGTATTCATGGCAATACTATGTTTCGCTATCATTAAATCATCAATGATGTTTAATTTTTATGGTTTTCATGATTATTATTGCCGTTTTTCATTTATTACAATTATTGTTTTTATTTATTTTTCGATATATATATATATATATATACACTGTATATACTGTATATATATAATAAATCACAATAGAGTGGACAGAACATTTACTGCTTTCATCAGCACAGTTACTTTCACACTATTTCTGTTTGTTTGTTTGTGTTTGTGTCCCAACAGATCCGGCGTCCATGTTGAGGCTCAGGGCTTAAGCAGCGCTGTCGAGAGAGTGAGGCCATGCTGGACAGGAAGCAGCACCTTGTTAGTAACGCGGACGGGGTTAAAGGTCAAGGTCAGGGGGGGGTACCTTCTGTGCTCCAGAGAAGGCATGGTAGAAACTGGACACATAAGTCATTATGGCTTTCTCATCTGGACGAGCAGTGTTCACAATGTCTACAAGGGAGACCGTGGTTATGAAGACGCACACACATATATATACTGTATATATAAATATATATACACACAGCACAGGACACACATGGAGCAACATGCACTCACATATTACTCACACATACACAAACACTTAACAAGCTGCTGACAGGACGATCAAAACTCGATTCATACGCGAACAGAATACAAATACAAGATTTTAAATTTAAATAATCATTTGAATTATGTGCTTTTATGGAAATAACCACTATAGACGACAATAACAAAGTACAGTACTGTGTACAGTGCCCTCCCACACCAGAAAAATAGGGTTCCCCAGAAGCTACGTTGTAATTCAAACACTATAATTTACCATGCATATAATGTTGTTTATATAAAATCTAACAAACATTGAATGACTGACTACAACACATTGATTTAATTAGATGTTTAGATTGGTCTGTGTTACAGTTTGACTACATCAGAAAGCATCGGGATCTGCAAACAGTACTTCATAAATATAATAACTAATCACAAATTAACTGCTTAATCAGACTACTGCCCACTTGTTGTGTGCACGTTAACACTTTGCATTCAGTAGATACACAAGAGGACGATCCAGTAACAACGACAGCTGTTTCACAGTAAAACTCATAACCTACCTTCTGCGTCCAACATCTTGGGGATGTCCAGGTACTTCTCAGCCACCTCGAAGGCGTTGTTCAGGTTGGTCACGGGGTCATCCTAAACAACCAATCACAGCGTCAGAAGTTCGATACGTTTTTTAATGACTGCTCATTTGAAATGTTTGTAGTTTGCTTCAATAGTTTGAAATAGCGTGAAGAAGCCGTCTACCTTTCTGAGTTTGTCGTAATCGATGAGCTCAGGTCTGTGTCTGTGGATCAGAGCGTTGAAGGCGAGACCGTCCTTCCAGCTGTTAGGAGACAACAGATGAGTTAAGGCGTTAGCTCACTGAACCCCCCCTAGTGGCCGTAGCCAAAAATGCATGTAGGGATTTTAATATTATCTATATTTTTTATAATAATACAGAGCTATTGTTGCGTTATAATGATGAATAATATCGACCTATTGTTGTGTCTTCTTATTGACAGAATAAGAAACCAACAAGATATTCTCGATCATTATATTTATTTATAATAACATCTCTGTCCACACTGAAGCAGTTAAATATGCACTTTCTGTTACGTCATGTAAACAAACCACGCACCTATCAGCAACAGAAGAATGCTGTTTCAGTGTACTTATCATCTTGTTGTTTTCATTCTTTTAAAGTCTCCAGAATGCAGGAAACTACGCCTCTGAAACTCACATTTTTGTTTTTGATATCCTCCCTTAGATTTAAGATCTCAAGGTTGGCGAGAACGTCACGGACGCTCACCGACTGACAGCCCCACTTTCTGGTGTGTCGGGGCCTTAATAACATTAACATGACAATCATAAATCACATAAACTCAGCTGCCCATAAAACTCCTTTTTGTGTAAAAAAAATATGTTTGGCTTATTTACGCATAGTTTGCAATAGTTTGTATGTATTCTTTTCTATTTTTTTTCCTATTTCAAAGGTTCTTCACCTCCTGGCTGATACTAACTCCTACTGAACTATCAACTAAACCTACAAAATAAAGGAGGAAAAAAGGAAAAAGCTGTTTGGTCATAGAGAGGGATACAGGTAGAAATCTTGGGGTGGATGCATCAATCTCTGTCACATCGTCTGAAGACAGAACTTGATAACAGTTGAAGTGGCTTCTGACGACTTCAGAGCAGTGAAACATGTTCCAGTTTCTCCAACAGGGGGCGACCTTTCTACACCATTACAGGAGTTCATTTCAGGAGTATTTTATATAGACAGCACTGAGCTCTCTTATGGTGCGTCTATCGATACATACATACAAATTCCTAAACATGTTCAGTCAGATACCACCATGTGAGCTGCTGCATGACAAACGGGAGCGTCTGTATGTTTCTGTTTGATAGACGACGATATGTTGGTTCTGATATCATGACAGCTCCTCTGCAGACTGCAGACAACCATGAATGTCCCAAGAGAACCTGAAAGCTCCGTTAAAGGATTTACTAAACTCAAGATGAAGATTTGAATTCTGTTTGATGGAAGTGCTCCATAATTTAAGAATAACGTTTTGGTCTTTAAATGTCTTGAAAACTGGCACAAAAATATCGACTGTCAACAGATTTTTCACCCGAGAATAACACTAAATACCCTTTAAGAAGTGAGGTTATGCATCGCCTTCACTGGTCTAAAGTGAAGTTAGTATCGACCGATATGTGTGACCGATGCAGGCAAGCACAGGTTTTTCTCCCGAACTAAATAGTTTCTGGCCGTCAATATTTAAAAACCTTTTCAGATGTTTTGGAAGTACCCGTAGAACCTCCTGCTATTACTGCAGTATCTGGAGTAGCACCACAACATTTATACATCTCAGCCGCCAGGCAAAGAATATGAACATTTTTGCATCTCTCTTAGCTATAGACGACTAATACTTCCTTAATGGAAAGAGAAGTACCCTCCAACCTTTAGGATGTGGATTAAGTAAGAGATGATGTACAGAGAGCTGGTCATTGTTGTGAAAGAATCCCCGACAGGGCGATGCTGCACCCCGACGCACAGCAGAGGTCTCTCATCGCCCTGAAGGCGTTTATTTCACAACAATGACCCGCTAGCTGTACATTATTCCGCTTATTACACGGCTACTTACTGAAGAAATCAATAATTTGACACAAAAACGGTCCACCAGAGTCAGACATCAGAGCTGCGCCCATAGCAACGGTCTGCTATACATAGCAACGGTCTGTTATTGGGACTTATTGAGATTACAGACCGCAGGACGCCGTGATTGACCAATCAGAATCGAGTATTCAACACACCCGTGGAATAAAGATCTCATAAATCACTTGGTGCTGGAGAAGATTCGCTGTATACTACAAGAGGGTGTGCTCAGAAATGTTATGCTATATGGACACCTTTTTTAATCTACATTAAAAAAATGGATGCCACTGACATTGAAGTTTTAAACTGCTATTTTATACTGCTATATTATATACATATATATATATATATATATATAAATTCACAACTTATATTTAATTTTTTTGTTTGTTTATTTTTGTTTTTGTTTATTTTGTATTTATTTATTTTTTGGTTCTTTCCTTTTTTTGTGTGTGTGTCTCATCTATGTTTCTATCGCATTGAATTCATTTATACTGTATGTATAAATGTAATTGTTTATGAAATTAACTCTGCTTATATAAAGCTTCAGTAGTCAGTATATTTTTGGCATCATTGGGCAAAAATTCCATAATAACCTTTCAGCATATTGTAAATCAAGTGTTCTGAGAGATAACTAGACTTCTGCTCCTCCTCATGTCTCCGTTTTCAGGCTTTAGAAAATCTAGCCCGTGACGGGAGACTTTGACCAATCACAGGTCATTTCATTGAGAGAGAGCGTTCCTATTGGCTGTGCTCCGGTCATGTGACCGGTACTTGGTGTTCCTTCACCAGAATTCACAATGGCGGCGGCGGCGTCACAATCTTTCTCATTTTACAGCTAAACCGTGCACTACAAGATGATTCTGAAAACATTTGAGGAGAGAAATAGGCATTAACGTAGCATAATATTGATTCATATTTGATCAGCGCTGCCTAGTTTGACCGTTTGGTCGGAGTCCGCGAGTGATTGACAGCCGGCTCTCATAGACGGCAGCTGGACAGCAGACCTCAGATCAGCTCTGACTGCAGTGAAATCTCTCAGATGCTGTAAGGAGCACCGGAGGACACAGAGGAACATGATTTCGTTTTATAAAAATAACTTTTTTTTTAATCATATTTGCTCCAATCTCGCCTACTTCAGCTTTAATGGTGCAGTAATATTGTTATAGGGACGGGGCTTCATTGGAGCAGAAACATGGGATGGGGGGGTATAATGTGTTTATACAATTATTTCTGTGATTTATTGAATTTTGTACAGAATACCAATAAAATGACTGAGCAAAAAAAAAAGAAAAAAAGAAAGTGAGATCAGTCTAAACTTAAAGTGTGTGTGTGTGTGTGTGTGTGTGTGTGTGTGTGTGTGTGTGAGTGTGTGTGTGTGTGTGTGTGTGTGTGTGTGTGTGTGTGTGTGTGTGTGTGTTACCTAATGTGGAAGTTCTGCACATTGACATTCTTGTAGGGAGCGGTCTTCCTCTGGCACCACAACAGAAGACCCTCCTTCGCAGAGGTCTCTGCAACGAGGAGAGAGGAGAAGAAAAGGAGCTCTGGATTAGTGTGTGAACATAAATGAAGTGAAGAAATGTCTCGTCGTCAGTCTCTTATTTTATTCCATTAATGGCTCAATCAGAGAGAAAAACACTGTTTCTGAGCGTGCTAAATATAAACTGAACTCAGTCTTCACCAGCGGACAGAAAGTGGAAGGATGTTGTTGTTTACTGGCTGAACAAACATCAGTCACTAATACGGAGAATACAAAATATGACTCAATATTCCTTCTAGTGGCCCACGCCCACCAGAGTTAATTCAACACAGACGGTTTTAATTAGCCACCACAGAGTCATCACAGCGCTGACGGAGGAGCGCCAATCCTCCAAGTCAACATTTATCAAGCAGAATGAATGAACGAGGCGTTCTACACCTATCACTGTTTGGGCTTTATGAGCGTTTAATGATTAGTGATGAATCGGCTGGTTCGTCGTCAGGAAGTGAAGGAGGATGAGGATTCGTTGCTGTTTGATTGTATATCAGTGTCCGGGGTTTTTAGACTGTTGGTAACAGAAAATAAGTCGTCTCCTTGGACTCTGAGAACTCGTGATGGGCATTTTCTGACAGACTTAAAGGGATAGTGTGTGTGTTTTAAAGTGGGGTTGTATGATCCATAGTCAGTGTATCACCGACAGTAGCCGCTTTAAGCTTCGTTTATACTCGCGCGAGATGCCGTAGCGCGGGCCTCCGTAGATGGCACGTGCACTACAAGCATGCACGGAGGCGGCGTTTATGCTCTGCTAGTTGTTCGTTGCAGTATGCTCCAAAACGCCAGGAGCAAAAAGTCAGCGAGTGATGCCGGAGAGGAAAGTAGGTTGCCTGGCAACAGTAGTAAACACTGACGTACCGCCAAACAATGCATCAGTGTACTGTAATTATTACTGTCGCTTACCTCCAAGCCTAAATCACTTTCTGTCTCTCGGTGCTTCCCCTCGGGTCGCCACTCTTTCCATGAGACCTTTTTTTTTTTTTAGCTTTTACAAAACGATTTCTCATATTCTTTCACAGCCTGCAGCAGAAAGCCTCTTCTCTCTCTCCAGTGTGTTGCCTTGTTTCTCTCCAAGTATTTAATGTCATGTGACCGTCCCTGTGGTCTCACAATGAACAGCTGTAGAGACGTCTGTACAGGTGAACCTGCTCGGCCAGTCTTCCCTCGAAGGCGTCCATGTTGAGACGAAAAGTGCAGCGCGTGTAGTCGGTGTGTAGTTAGAAAAATTCAGACCACGCACCACACAAAAGCCGTGATGACGCAATTTTCTGGCATGCGCACCTGGCGCCGGTTGCACTACGGTGACCATAAACCAGGCTTTACCTTGCCGTGAGACAGCTATATAGTCTATGTTTCTGACGGGGAACTGAAGCCGTTGTATCCATCTACGCTCTCTCCAAAGCCACCAGACTCCATTGAAAAAAACAATAATTTAACCATGCAGAACACAGGAGCTGCTGGTATACCGCTGCCTCGATTAGTTTGTTTGTGTTATTGTCAAGTCACATAATAGCACAAACAGCGGTAGACCAGCAACTACTGTGTTCTGCAAGGTTAAATTAGTGTTTTTTTCAATGGAGTCTGGCGGCTTTGGAGAGAGCGTAGATGGATACAACGGCTTCAGTTCCTCTGCCTGATAAATCTGAGATGCACCAAATTAACAAACATTTAAACAAAAAGTGGAAACACAAATAATAGTAATGATGATAAATTAAATCATCCAACGACACAAAACAATAAACGTAGTAACATCAAGAAGAGGGCTCTCTCTCTCCACATAAAGCAGGAAGTTGTACCTTCTACAGAGATGTCCTGGATGGCGAAGCGGAGGATGATGGTCCAGATCATTCCCAGGGTCATCTTGGCGTTTCCGTCCACAATTTCTGCACAAAAATAAATAAAATTGTCTCAATCAATCAGCACATTTCTTTGGTTGCATCTAGATTCACTGTTTTTACAACCTTACATCTGCTCTTTCATTTAATAACGCCAACACGCCCACACACAACCGCACTTCATGTCGCACAGCTTCCAGGTTTTTCTTTCTGGTGAGCTGCTTTAACAGGGATTTCTTTCATGAAATACATTAAATTCTTGTAGATATAAAATACAGCTGATTGTTTAAGAGACAAATATTGGTATTTAATCGATTAGACTGTGAAGGTGTGTGCAGTGAAATCAATATTAGCCTTTAAAACATCATCTAAAGACATGAATACATTAATTTAGCTGGCATTAGTCTGGTATTTAAAATATCATGATCTCAGTTTTCCCACCACGATCCAGAGATACCTGGCAGGTTAATGAACACAATGATGTGTCAGTGAGGAGGTGTGTACTGTATGTAGTCTGGGTCACATTCCACTCATAGTACTGAAACTATTCATCCATCATTCCTTTCTTCTTTCACCTGCTTCATCTTCCAGTTTATCAATCAGCTGTCAGTTTGTCCCATGAGCGCTGGAAGTACACTTAACGGCCCTGTCCCACTTTCTCTTTAAGGTTGCAAATCACTGCAACACGGTAAAAAATATGTTTCAATTGATTTTTCACTCTAGCTGCAGCTGTCTGCACAGCTCTGTCTCAACTGAGTCTCACGTAACCGCAACCTGCACTGAAGCTTTTATTTACGCTTCAAGTCAATTTTTTTTTCTTGACAATACGTGCAGAAATGCGAGGATGATGCCCAATCAATTGGAAGGTCAGCGGTTCGATCCCCGGCTCCTCCAGTCACTTGTCAAAGTGTCCTCGAGCAAGACACTTAACCTCAGATAAGGGATGCTCATTTTGAAAAATTTTCTTAACCGATAACTGACCCTCGTTAACCGATTATTAACCGACAAGATATGTGCCTCGCGCCAGCTGCAGTGTGTGAGCACAACAGACAACTGAGTCCCCAGTTCACCGTCCGGGAGCGTTAACTTAGCAGATACGATGCTGCGTGTAGTGTCGCGGACATGCAGCCACTTTCCCAGTAAAAGTCTCCACCGCACATTTAGTTTAGTTTAGCAGGTTGTCAGCTGTGTGTCTGCCCGGCGTAACGACACTTTGTCTGCACGGATTAACGATAGCGATTGTCCGACAGTGTGTGCGTTTGTGCTACGTTAGCATCTGTAGCTCTGCTGGTAGCTTCGTGCTCACCGTACATACAGTCTGTCAGCGCAGCGTAACTTCAGCGAGTTTCCGACAGACCGTGTGTGTGTGTTGTCGGTGGCGTTATAGCTGTGAACGTAGCTGTAGCAGACAGTGTGTGTACAGTTTATCTGTCGGGGAATAAATGCTACGAGGCTACAACTCCTCCGCTCAAGCAAGCTCAGAACTTCCTGTATCTGTAACGCCGGCTCAGACTCTCTTAAGGTGGACTCTTAAGGTTTACCAGCTTTTCTCCTTTAAGTGACGAGTTTTTCTCAGCTTTTTAATTAATTATAAATATTTCTTTTAACCGTTTTAACCGATAGCGTTAATCGGTTAAAATGCTTAATGTCGGTTAACGGTTAATTATTAACATCTCTACTGGTTTACCATGATTATGCTGTGTGACTTTTTGCCATCAGCATTCATAACCCTACAACCTTTATGATTAAATTGTTTACTAGAGCACTAAGTTCTTCACACATCTAGCCTCGTACATTTTGCTCTCAAAGTGCTCCAGATTGATGCATTTAAATGTTGAAAATGTTCTTCTGGTGAAGCAACTATTTGTGTAGGACGTCCTCCTCTCTCATCTCGTCACCACCATCCCTCCACTTTTTCCTCTTCCTTCTTCTAAGTCTGCAGTTTTCTCTCCGTCTGTGTTTCCAGTAGTTGACCTTCAGTGGGCAGCTTTCATAGAAGGCCAGAAAGAGTGTGTGTGTGTGTGTGTGTGTGTGTGTGTGTGTGTGTGTGTGTGTGTT
>CAKALU010035532.1:0-27183 GCA_916700995.1 Hozukius guyotensis
TGCAGCTGAAAGGTCACTGAGATCCAAACAGAGCGGCTGCTGAGCTCTGAGGTTTTATTTAAGGCTTCATGAACTCCTACACTTTAAAAATATCTGAAAAACTGGTATTTAAAAAATGTTTTTTAAAGATTTTTAAGACAGAACTTGATGATATGTTATACATACAGATATAAATAAGCTACACATACCTACAACTAAAATAGAATACAAGAAAATAAAAATGGAAAAAAAAATAAATAAAGGGGGGTGCAAAGTCCAAATGAAGATGCAATGCATTTATGAAAATGTGCATTGTTCTAAATTATAATATAATACTACTATTTAGTAGTATTATAGAGTGTGGTCTAGACTGTCTTGAGATAACTGCTGTTATGATTTGACACTACATAAAAATAAATTGAATAGAATAGAAGTAGTTAATAAACTGCAGAAAGATGCAGGCTGTTCTCACACACAGTTTGTACTTACAGCTATGAAAAGTAATGCACTATAATTCATATATAACCCTCATAATCATTGTGTATAATCCATGTAATCGTGAGCCAGGACAGGTGACGTATAGTATGAAGAGCGACAAAGTCTGCGTAGGGAGGAGGTCGGGGTGGATGAAACCAAGTCAACATTGACTTATTTGTTACGTAACATCCGTAGTTAAGTAACACCACTTCCGGAGTTATATTAAACCCAAACCACGATCTTTTCCAAAACTTTACTCAGCAGTTTTGTTGTCTAAACACTGCAGGACCTTGTGCAGGTGCACTCATCGCTCGTGTTGCTGGACATTCCAGCCCGTTCTCATTTCCAGGGCGTCACGTACCAACGCTTTGTCACGGCCGTCGGCTTTAGATGCTGACGCAGATGGCACCCTTTAGCGTCGGTATGAAACGCACCAAGCTTTCTATTAACTACATTGTAAACCCATCCACGTCAATATTAAATGCTCAGGGAAAGTGCGCCAGGAGTGTGGTGATGTAGTTTTAAGATGATGATGATGGGTCCAACTAACACAAGGCTTTCATCCAGGAGGCTGCTTCGTGTCCCGTGCGTTACGTTTCACTTTCACGTTACAGTCAGCTGTTTGTTATTGTCCTGTGTTCAAAACGTTCAGTTTCATTTTCACTGTACAAACGTAGTAGTTTTATGCCAAACCATGTTGTTTTATCTAACTATAATGGTTTTCTTGCCTGAACCTAAGCAAGTGTTTTTGTTTCTTTCACAACATTAAGCACATGTTTACTGCGACAGAAAAGAGTGACGCCGAGGGGTCTGACAAAGCGTCAGTATGTGACGAATTGGGATGAGAACGCGTTGGACATTCGTAGGAAAACACACGAAAAATAACAAAATAACCTTCCACAAGATATCGTTGTATGAGGATACACAGCTCTATGTTACTATATTACTATTTTAAAAACTACACAAAAACAGAACTTTACAAAAAGATGCAATTCTGTGTCTCGCAGGACTTTCACTTTCAGTATTTTTAATTTGCAGTATTTCAACATGTACTTAAAGACGACCTATTGTGCTTATTTTCAGGTGCATACTTGTATTTTGGGTTTCGACTAGAACATGTTTAATGTTAAAAAAACAACGCAAAAATGCTTTATTTTTCTCATACCAGCTGTGCTGCAGTGTTCCTTCAACATGGACTTTGGGCTTTATAACTTTGCAGACCTTTTACATGCACAAAAACTATATAACACACTAAAGGAAAGGGAAAAATCACAAAAACATAATAGGTCCTCTTTAAGTAAATGTTCTGTGTACCTGACCCTTAACCTAGTTTATATTTTCGGTTTCTGTTTATTGATATTTCATATTTGCACTCTTTCCTTCTTTGTACTGCAGCTGCTCAAACAACAATTTCCAGTAAAACTTTATAACCATCATTTATAAATGGTAAATTGATAGTCAATTAAACAGTTATTTTATTGTTAACAAACAATAAAATGATAATTAATAATGTTTACTAATTATTAATAATGCTATAATTTCTGTTATTTTATCATTAGTTTGTGTAATATGAAAAAAATGACTTTATAAATTATATATTGTATCATAGCTGATAGGAGACAAAAAAAATTACATTGTGATTACATGAACGTGAACTATTATCAGTTTATTGTTGCACACATTATAACATTTTATATGCTATATTAAGTATTTGTTAATAATTACCAAATGATTTGTAAACGTTTAAGAAATTGTTTGTAAAACATCTATAAACATTACATAGATAGATGGACCAGAAACCAATTATTAACCATTGACAAACTATTAACTATCTATCTAAATAATGTTTATAGAGTTAAGTATTTATTAACCATTTAACAATATTATAATCGGTTGCAACTTTATAATAACTGTCTAAATTATGTTTATAGACGATTTACAGACAAATTATTAACCATTAACAAAGTTAATGTTACAAATATCTATATATGTAATATTTATAGATATATATTTACAAACGATTTCTTAAAGGTTTACAAATAATTCCATAATAATTAACAAATACTGACATGTATACAAAATATTATAATGTGTGCAACAATAAACTGTTAAAATAACAAATTATAGCATTACTAATAATTAGTAAACATTATCATCTCCATCACTTCATTGTTTGTTAACAGTAAAATAACTATTAACTAAGTTTAATTACAATTTATAAATGATGGTTATTATAAAGTTTTACCTAATTTTCCTCAGGATGAATAAAGTTCTATCTAATCTAAGAGGTCTCATGATGAGGGTGAGGAAAGTTTTTTTTTTCTTTTTTCTTTTTGGAGACACTTTTGTTTTGTCTCTCTTTTTTGACTCGTCTTTTTTTTGGGTTGAATAAAGTTTTTATTTTATCTGAACTACACCACGTTTTCTCCCTGAAACACTGAAGAGACTTTAGAGTTTATGTTACCTGATTGCAACAGAAAACACAAACTGACATAAATACCAACAAGACGCAGTGCTGTAAAGGTCACAGAGAGACTCAGGTGAAGGCTAAAGTTTAAAGTCTCTCTGCTGGACAGTTACAATGATTTGCGTGAAAATGTTTCTTCCTCTAAAAGGGGGAAAGACAGACGAAGTTTGAGAACCACTGGATTAAAGGAAGCGCTGAATGTAAAACATGTAGCCGTGCTTTCTCTCCTTCTCGGCTGTTGAAAGTTAAAGAAAGACATTTTATTTCTGTCAACCAGCTCCAGAGTTTATTGTCTGACGTCTCCTATCTGACAACAACCAGCAGCAGCAGCTCCTGGTCATCCGCTGCAATGAAGAAGTCACTAAGTTGGTTTTAATTTATTTCAGAGGAATTCAGGGAGGAACAAACAGGAAGCTGCTGATGAGTCTCTGAGCTGAGAAAACAGGTTGCAGCGATCAGCAGCATCGAGTCTGCAGCTGAAAATATCCTCCCAGAGCAGCAGAGCACGTTCAAACAGCTCTGATCACTGACAGCACAAACTTTAACCAGTTCAGCTCCAACACCGTCTGCAACACCTCCAGTATCAGCAGCTACAGACACAAATGGTGTCTCAGCACATCCATCAATAAACAATATGAATATAAAGAGTTTAAAGGGGATTCAAACAGTTAAGACATTTGATCATCTTGTTTGAGTCAGATGAGAACAAGACGTTTAAAACATGGTATATAGCTGGACTGGAGTGGCAGTCAATGAGTGGAGCAGCTGTAACGGTACACGTCCGCCAGGTCCGGCGAGGACGCCAGGGGACTCGCTGCTCCATTCAACTGGCCGCTCAAGCGGTGACGTACCCTATCGCACCTGATTGAACCCTGGTTTTCTGCTTGCAGTTTCAAACAGGAAACAACATGGCGGCCTGCTCGTAAACTTTCTGTTATTCCGTCCGAACGATCCACCAAAATCTACTCCAAATAGGCTATATGCTTCAGCTGAATCTCATTTCATTTTAGAACTAGATCACCTAGTTTCACAGCTTGGTCCAAGTTTCGTGAGTCGGACGCATCGCGCTGGACGGGCTCATTTGCATAACGGACTGTTCCCGCCTTTCATTTTGAACGGCCAATGAAGAAACTCCAACTCTCGGGCCGACCAATCCTGTAACTTCATCACTTACTCAGTCACTCAGTATTAGACTTTTGTGTTTGTAGGGCTGGCCCTCTGCGGTCGAGCCAAAAATATTATATCAGACACAAGACAAACGTTACCTGGGCTGAGTTCCCCCTGGCCACCCCTCTTCTACGGTCTATGGTTTCATGCTATAGCGCCACCTAGCTGCAACGCTCACACTGCAGCTCGCAGTTGCGTTGCATTACGATACAACACTTCAGTTTCACCCGGGAATGCAACAACACTTAAAATCGAATCTTGTGCAGCTTGAACCATCTGCATTCGCGTTCTTGTGTGGACCATGTTTCTGCCCTGAAAGCCTCCTGAGGACGTAATAGATTCATAGCACATGTTCATTTATGAAAGAGCAACGGCCAATGGTGGCAACGTCAACACTCCACCGACCAATGGTGTAACTCACTCACAGCTGTCTGATTTACCAGCCAATTTACCAGCTGTTGTCAGGCTATTAAATAGACATTATCCGTCGCTATAAGCCCCATATATGTGGGTCAACAGGGGCCTACTACACCCAATAGTTGTTTTATCATCTATTCACATGGTGGATCACCAAAAGAAGGTTTAAAAGAATGAGACAGTGACCTCTAGCGACCGTAGTAATGATGTGGAGGTCGGGGACGGTGGATGGGACACAGGACTTTCACCCAGGAGACTGGAGTTCGCATGCCGTGTGAAACCAACAATGTGTAGTTGTGTTTGTAAGTTATTTTAACCCAAAACACAATGTTTTTCCCTAAACTTAACTAAGTGTTTTTTTTTGTTGCCTAAACCTAATGAAGTTGTAGTTTTGTTGCAGTTGTAGTTTTGTTGCCTAGACCTAAAGAAGTTGTAGGTAAAACGTGTTGCTTTTAAGTTTCACTTTCACTTTTACAACGTAGTAGGTGTAGTAGGCCCCTAATGACCCACATCTATGGTGCTTATAGCGACTGAAAAAACCCTATTTAACGGCCTGATAACAGTCGAATCGAGTGGGTACATGTTGTACCCTAATAAGCTAGACACCAATCCATCCTGTAGTAGGTGGACAGAAGAGTCAGAGCTCGAACGGGTTGAATTAACAAGATAAAGCTTTTCTGCTGATTAGGTGAAACAATCTTTGTTAAATCTTGTTGAATATGATAATTTTGTACAGTTTGTCCTAATTGTTATAATCCTAAAGGAAATCAATGCTGATGTGAGGAAAAAGGAATATCTGAAGAAAAAATCGTGAGTTTTCTTTTCAATTGAAGCTTTATAGAGGAGAAAGCGGCAGCAGCAGGAGAGACTGCAGAGGTTCTAAACAACTGTTCACAGTCTCCGGAAATCACCAGGAGAGCCTGTACAATCCCCGCAGAGCACAACGAGTCCCTCCAGCTGTTGTCACCGTCTCCAGATGGCAGACACAGAAACAGAAAGAGAAAGGAGGAGACAGCCGGTGATGAAATGCAATGCAACTCTGGGCTGTTCCCATCTGGGCTGTGACTTTCTGAACCTGGCGGTCCACATGAAGAGATGTGGAGGATTTAGAGGGGAAGCTGCAGATATATCTGTGTTTGTTTCCTTCATGAACGAGTTTAGCTTCAAGCTGGGAGCTGACCTTCATCCTGAGAGAGAAGATTCTGCACGCTTGACCCACTGAAAACCCTTAAAATACCCCTAATTAATTCTTACTTTACACCAAACCACACACCAGGAGCCGATCTGAAACTAGTATTTCTTGTTTTCATTTCAGAACAACCCGAAATTTAGTTGCATACACCTTTTATTTACAAACAGTATCTTTATCTAACTAAATTCTCCGTTCTCAGTTCACTAGTTGGGAGCTGAACTGAACGTCCAGTCGTGTTTCAGTTCAGTGAGTGGGACTACGTGCAGTGCAGTCGGAGCTCCGGTCAAGCACTGAACGATTCGGCAAACAAATATTTGATTGAGTCTTTTTACTGAACTGGTTCTAGTGATTCAGAACACTGAAAAGAACTGCTTTGCCCATCACTAGTCGGGGGACGGCGAGCGTCTTACCGTCGACGCAGGCCGGTCTGGCTCGTGTCGTCCCGGCGATCTGTCCCTTCCTGCAGGCGCAGCGGGCCGTCTGTCGGGCGATGGTCCTCCTCGGCTGGCTGCTGTCTCGGTCCAGAGTGACGATCTCGCAGGTCCCCGCCGCCAGCTGACCTGAGGAACGGACGGAAGTACATCATGTAAACAAACATTTTAATGACAAAAGTTTTTCTTTTATTTCTGTTCTGTTCTGTTGAACTCACTTAACAATGGCCTTGTTTTGAGAGTGGACAAGTAGTTACAGGTGGTGATTAATCAACCCGATATCTGCCACAGCGTGTAATAGAGCCGCCTGTCCACCAGGGGACAGCCTGTCAGTGTCACGTTTTGCCTCGCAGAGACGTGAATATTACACGCCTGTATTAACGTGCAGTACCAGCAGGGGGAAACACTGACTTGGGAAAACGTCATGGTCACTTACTTAGGATAAGGCAAGAAAATCACTTAATTAGGTAAAAGGGAAAACGTCATGGTTGGGCTTAAAATAAGTATGTAAACTAAATAAAACACGTACGGAAACAACAGAACGTCAGTACGGAAGACACCTGACAAGTAGGGGATAATGTACAGCCGGTCATTGTTGTGAAATAAACCCCGACAAGGCGATGTTGCATCGCCCTGAAGGGGTTTATTTCACAACAATGACCCGCTAGCTGTAAATTATCCCGCTTATTACAAGGCGACTTACTTATAATTTGACACAAAAATTCTCTGCCATAGTCCGAAATAGCAACGGTCTGTTATAAAGAAATAACAGACTGTAGAGCCTTGTGATTGCAGGATCGAGTATTCAACAAAGTCGTGTGATAAACATCAGTTATGTCACTTGCAATGTCACTAATGTCACTGTGTTGGTTAGCTATGTTTTACTATATCTATTGTACATTGTGAACTTGATAGCTACGCTCTGATTTTAAGAAAAGTAGAAAAAAGGCAGTGACGTTGGGGAATCGGCTGTTCGGCATGTCATAAATTCATTCGACTGTCCGTCGGCCAGACGGGAGGAGTTAATCGTCCTCCCCCCACCGTACACTGCACGGCAAACAACGCCCAACAAAGCTGAAATCCGGTCCGACTCTAAAATGAGTCGTGCCAGAAACTATGTATGCCCAGCTTTACACTCTTTGCCGTGAGACTGGGCTGGATTAATACAGAATAGATGAGGATATCTGTGATTCTGTGAATTTATCATCAGCTGACTCATGTTTGTGCACACTTGGATTCATTATCTGCCAATGAATGAAATTCCAAAATAAAAGCATATCTTTCCAGCAGGTGTCTGAAAAATACTGTTTTCATGCTGTTTTCTGTCTGAGGCAAAGTCTTTTATTTTGTTATTTCCATCATTAGTGTCACAACTGACAAACTGCTGCTGTTTGAAAGCGGTTTACAGACGGACTGGAAGTTAAATAATGTTTATTCTACCTCTGCTGAAAAGACAGAATTAGGTTCAGTTCACAAAATGATCATTGATGGTTGATTCAGAGTTGAAGAGGAATCCCTCTTCATCAGCTGCTGCGACGCTAAACAAGCTTTAAATTAACAGTTGAGTGTTTTGACTGACGGCTGATTGTTTCCTGTCAGTCAGTCTGTGACTCGGCTCACCACATCCTCACACACCCATCCAACACTTCACAGAAATGATACCGCAGTAACCATAGAAACAGAATCATGCTCACTGATTGGCCGACAGGCGTCAGTTAAATGTTATATGTGTTCACCTCAAACATAGTAATCACAGCTAAAGTTGTACTAAACTGCAGGTAACCATAGCAACAGAAGTGATCACACACATTAACTCCTCTGAAACCTCTTCAATGACCTCCACACTCTCTTCAAAAACGTCAGGAACCACCTCGAGGATCTAAAACCTTTACAAGGAACTTTAAAACCTCCTTGAGGACCACTATAACCATTTCAAGGGTCTTTCAAGACCTCTTAAACCTCCTGACGGCCAGCCAAACATCCCCAATGACCCTGAAACCTCCAAGACAGCTTATATATTTTCAAGGAAATCTACAACCTCCCTAAGAACCTCTGGAACCTCTTCAGGGACATTTAAAACCTCTTAAACCTCACATACCTCCTCAAGGACCTAAAGCCTTGACAAGGAACTTTAAATACCTCTTTGAGGACCACAATAACCATCTCAAGGGTCTCTCAAGACCTCTGCAAGACAGCTAACAGCTTTTCAAGGAACTCTACGGTACAACCTCCTCAGGGAAATCTGAAACCTCTGGAACCTCTTCAGGGACATTTAAAACCTCTTAAATCTCACAAACCTCCACGAGGATCTGTGGAACCTTCTGAAGGAAGCCTGGAACCTTTTTAAGACCTCTTAAACCTCCTCAAGGACAACTACATGTAAAGCCTCCTTAAGGTCCCCTGAAACCTCTTCAAAAGGCATTTAAAGCCTCTTATGGTGCTTTCACAAGCCATCATTTAGTCTGTTTTAATCAAACTCTTGAGCGGTTCGTTTGGGCGGTTGTGAACACAGTAATTGTACTCTGGTGCCGACCAAAACAACCGGTCAGAGACCACCTCTCGCAAGCGGTCTCGGACTGTTTCCAAGCGAACTCTAGTGAGGTGTGATTCCAGTTAAAACATAATCCGACCCAATTGCAGGAAGTGAATCAAAACGCAGGCTGCCTGTGCGGCCAGTTGTTGAGATGGACACAGGTAAACGACAGGTTCACATGAGTGAGAGAGGACTGACTTGGACTTCTGCAGAAGTCAGATGTTTGCTTGACATCTGGGCCGAAGACAACATACAGAATATGCTAAATAAAATCCATAATAATAGTGATCTTTATAAAGTCACTGAAGATAAACTGGAGGAGAAGGGATTTGTGAACACAGTAGATCAGTGCCGAGTCAAAGTAAAAAAAACTTCAACAGTAATATTTCAAAGTCTGTGATTCCCTGCATAGAAGTCGCAGCTCTCAAGATGAAAAAGATAAATTCCCTCCTTCATACACGTCCTTCAGCGAACGATTTTTTTTAAATTTGTGCACTGTGAAACCGAACCAGACTAAATAGAAAATGAACCAAAAGTATAGATTTCACTCTGATTCGAACTAGCAAAACGGACTATGGCTTGTGAAAGCACCCTTAAAGAAACTCACAATCCTCCTCGAGGATCTCCGGCACCTTTTGAAGGAAGCCTGGAACCTTTTCAAGACCTCTTTAACTTCCACAAGCACAGCCAGAGCCTCCTCAAGGACCTCTGAAACCTTTTCACCCCTTCAACACGGAATTTGGGAGAAAATAAAACGTAATCAGGAAAAAAAATAAAACAGATTTCATAGGGCCCTTGAATTATCACCCTGGGGCCACGAATGTCTGTATGTCAAATCACAGACTGACCAACAGACAGCTATTGCCATCCATAAAACCATGCTGCTAGGGTGGCTTATAAACAGTTTGAAGAATTACTCTACACTCTGGGAACTAAAGTTAGACATCTGGCTTTGTTTCTGACATTTTTGTCAACTAAAACATGTAATTAATTCATAGAAGGAATCAGTGAAGTCTTGAGTATCGATAATAAAAACCTCCACATAGCTCAGCTGAGGCAGAGGCTCGATGATGGAGGGATGAATGTTGGGTGAATCAGAGGGGACAGAAGCTGTGTTTGGTCGCCGTGGTGACGGCAGAAGCCCCCCCTGCATGCTGATGAACTGTCATCAATAGAGCCATGGACCGTCCGCCCCCCCTTCAGAAAGGACCAGGACCCCAGAGTCAGGAGAACAGAGGGAGCAGTTCTTCAGAAAGACGGAGGGCAGCGGGGTCAGAGCAGGAAAACAACAACAACATCGACAACAACAGCTCATTTAGTCTTTCAACAGAGACACAAGAGACTCCTGATGGACCACTACGACCTGCGAGGTGAGGGTCACATGATCACTAGAGACAGCTGATGGCGTTGATAGTCCACTAAAAGTACTTGTTTTTGCCACTGACATGCTCAGATTGTTATTATAAGTGTCTGACAACATCATGGAAAGGACCCTACAGAGAAATGAAACCTTTTTCTCACCTTTCTCTTGATCCGGTCTGTTTGTTATTGTGTCCACGTCGCACTCAAAGAGAAGTCTGCCTTGTGAAATCTGAATATCCGTATTCTCTGGCGCAAATAAATACAATTCAAAGACCTCATTGATATTGTGGAAATCATCTAAATATTCAGCCATGACATTGAAAATCTTTTAGATAACACTAAGCTATGCTTTCTGTACTCCAACACAACAAACACTCACGTTTCCACCATGGATGTATTCCACGTTTCCAACGTTGTCTTCCGGCAACACCTCACCTCGCCAAATTTCAGAACGAGACTTCTCCTTGAGCGAGACTCTTTCCTTAATGTCAGACACTAATAATAACAATCAGAGCCATGGCCATGGCAAAAACAAGCACTTTTAGTGGACGTAAATGACGGTGCCAACTTGCCCCAATAGCACCATATTACGGCCGTGAGCAGCTGACCCTATTAGTTAGTTAGACACAAAAACATGGGAAAATAGGGGTCGAAAAATACCAAAGTTACGCTATAATATTAGCAATTTTCGTGTTGCATTGTTATAATATATATTTTTGACACTACTGAGGCTCAGCATATTCATTCATTCATTCATATATATATTATGGCTGACACGAATGCTTCGAAGCTTCAACCGTTGCCATGGTATCAACCTCTAAATCAGTATTTGAATGCTTCCATTTTATTTTTATATATATATATATATATATATATATATATATATAAAAATATATAAGTATGTAAAAATAATGTATAAATTCCAAAATAGCTCATGAAATAAGGAATAATCCCACAACATTATTCATTCTTCATATTCAGCGTTAATTATTATTAGTTATTCTCAGACGGATATCGCTGTTGATCATATGTAGAGGTGCGTGTGTGTGTACAATAGTGCGGCACCGGCACTGTCCCAAAGCTTCGAATAAGTACAGTACTTGAGTAAATTTACTTTGTTACATTCAACCACTGACTTTTACTTAAGCAACATTTTCAATGCAGTACCTTTACTTGTAATGGGGGTATTTTTAATAACGTGTTAGTTCTCTTACTTAAGTAAAGGATCTGCATACTTCCTCCACCACTGTGCTGCACTGCTGTAATGCACTTTAAACTGGGCTTCCCCAAAAAATGTATTTTAAGAAACTGCAAGTTAATTAAAATTTTGCTGAAGAAAAGCTATTTAGCTAAGGGTAAATTTAAGAATAAAAACTCTCTCTAAAGCGCTGTAAAAAGGATGTTTTGACACAGTTTTTCTGTAGAGTATAAATCATTATTTTACAGTTTTAAAGGCCACTCTGTCCTTCAGACATTTTTTAAAAAAATCTATTCTGTCATTTCTGCAGCGGTAGCTGTTTGAAGTCCTGACTGTCGGGATAAAAAGCTTCAGCTGTCAGCCTGAAACATGATGTAGCGGCAGCAGCACTCAGGAGCTGAGAGGTTTTGATGTGGCGAGCAGCGTTTCGCTGTCAGCAGCGTCTTTGTGAAACATGAATGAAGACGCAGTGCTGTTGTTTCTATCGGCTCGGAGTCATCGCCGCTGTCCGTCAGGTGAGTTATCGTTCGGGAGGATTAATGTCTGTGCGACGACGAGTATGTCGTTCACCATAACACACAAGCTCCTCCACTTCTACGGGAAAATTACATCAAAACATAAAAACATCAAATGTCCTATAAAACTAGTCGTACTGCTGCATTACGACAGTAAACTCCAGTAGTAAGTAGTTTTATAAGATCAAGTTCAGGTTTAACAGATTGAAGCAGTGGAATGTAAATAAGTAGGCTACTACTTAAGTGCAAATCTGAGGTACTTGTACTTTCCATTTTATGCAACTTCATACTGCTACACTACCAGATATTGTACTTTTTACTCCACTACATTTCTCTGACAGCTTTAGTCACTCTTCAGATTACATTGTTTCATCCCCTTCCTGTCCAGTGAAAACCACGTATCTCCAGATGTGTTGATGTTGAATGTTAGTGATTTATTCTTAAACCTAAATAAGTAGTTTTAATGTTGAAAAGACTGGAGCGGAAATTGACTCGGCGTCAAGTGTTGCTGGACATTCGTAGGAAAACGCACTAAAAATACGTTGTTGAAAGTCGCGCTGAGCGTTACGAAAAAAAAAGGGAAATTTGCATCTATGTACACGAATCAAATAGATTCAATTTCGTGACAATTTCACAAACATTAGATATAATAGTAAAACACTGACAGGGAACATTTTACTGACACTTAATACTTTGACTTTCCATGCATTTTGCTGTAATATTTTGAATGTAAGACTTTTACTTGTAGTGAAGTATTTTCAACAGAGTGGTATTAATGCTTTCACTTCGGTGAAGGCTCTGAATACTTCTTCCTGCACCGCTGCTCTTAAAAACACTAACAGTGTTCACATCTCTGTGTTGAGACTCTCTGCAGTTTTAATGAAACTCATAATTACATCTGACAGCCTGCATTAACACGACTTCTGCTTTCTGTCTGATGTGTTCTCCCCCCCGCTGGCCTCGAGGCTACATGGAAGCTAATAAACTATCTCATCTCTGTCTGAGAGCTGCTGTGATGATGGTTATCACCTCCTCCTCCTCCTCTCGGCATGAATACAGACAGTCAGACCTCTGTGAAGTCAGCTCTTTATGTACTTTCATGTTTAAAGGGGTCAAAGGTCACAGTGGAAAGTGTTGGAGCTTCATATTTGACGGCCAGCGACACAACATAGGAGAGGACACTTTAACCTTCATTCCTGTGAGTGTAATCATATCTGACACAAAGGTCAAAGGTCAGAGGATGGACGCTAATACACACAAAACCACAGAGTAGTGAGAGAATGACCTCTACGGTGAGGAAAAGCCCAGTCGCCAAGAAAAAATGCTGGCATTGGACGTCCCACGTTTTGGGAAATACGCTTATTAATAAAGAACGTATATTGATAAGAGGTGACTTTAAAAGAGTGAAAATAACAAAATAATAACCACACTGCAAGTGCATTTTTATGTTAAACTTTTGATTTTACCTTTAACTCCCGGGGAAGGAAACTGAATAATTTGCCCCTCTGGTGTGAACTTGATATGTGAATCTTTGATATAATCTAATATTCATCTGTTTTTATTTACTTTTGTGTATTTCTTTCTCTTAGTTCTCTCCATTTCTCTCTCCATCTCTCACTCACTGAAGGTCTTTTCAGACACAACGCAACAACGCCACCACTGGGCTTTGAAACCCGTTATTTGTAATGGCTAGTGCTGCGCTACGACGGCTTTTCACTGCATCGAGCAAAGCCCGACTTTGAGTGCAGCTTAAACATGAGCTCAAACTGCGCTGTGTCGCGAGCATAGACTGCTCTCTTCCGCCGGGAAACGACATTTGTTGTAGCTCTATTGTTGTCCGGGTGGAAACAGTAGGGATTATACACACTGTTCAGTTCCAGAAACAGGCTAAGAAATCGGGAGGGTTGGCAAGTATGTTATTACTCTCACTAAGAGAGACATTCCACCACTGTCATTACGTCACCAAACATCTAGAACCAAATATTCTGGTGTGACTGGGCCTTTAGACTGAAGTCAGCGTGACGATTAATCAGAGAAAGATAAAAGTTCAAATCAAAAGGATCAGTATCACAGTTCAGTTTTCTATTTCAAAGATCCTGAACCCTCGGAGCTGCTGAGGCCGAGAAGCCCCGGAGCTTTTCTGCGGTAATTGGGATTCAGTCGGCATGTAGATGATGTAAGAGACGCTGCTCGCTAACAGGTATCCCATGGTAACCAGAGACGGTGACAGCAGAGACAGCGGCGGCGGGCCTCTGTTTGCTCGTTAGCTGCAGCTCATCACTGGTCTTTTTTAATTCTCCATCTGATGCAGCACACCAGGAGGAAAATGTTATTGTGTCTCGTCTCCGTCAGTCTGAGCAGAGGACGCCGGGAGAAAGAGCACGTTTGTTGTAAACATGATTGAAGAGACTGCTGCATTAAATATAATGATAATAGGCTAATAAGAAAAGCAAAAGAAATGACTGAAGGGAATCTGACGACTGAGGCTCGATGCTGCGCAGCTTTTTAACTAAAAAGCTGCACCAGCTCAAACATGGATGACTTCAGTTCATTGAAAGAGGCTGCAGGAGTTCAATCATTCTGAACCAATGTTTCCCAAATAACTGCTTCAAATACCATGAGCACCAGACATAGGTTTCAGTGATGGAAGAAGTAATCTTTTACGTCACTAAGAGTAGTAATACCACAGTGTCAAAATACTTTGTCATAAGTCCTGCATTCAAATTCTTAAGCAAAAGTGCAAAAGTATTATCATCAAAATATACTTGAAGTACCAAAAGTGAAAGTACTCATTGTGCAGAAAGGTCCAATTCAGAATTATGTATATTATATTTTTTGTCTATAATTAAAGATGCATTAATGTGTTCATCTCTTTAATGCCACGGCTAGTAAAGGTGGAGCTAATCTTAAATATACTGCTGGGTATCTTACTCTATATAAATAGGGCTGTCAAAGTTAACGTGATAATAACGCGTTAACGCAAATTTGTTTTAACGCCACTAATTTTTAACGTATTAATGAAACTTGCAGGTTTTTCTTTGTAGTGGGCTCAGTTTAAAAGCTAGAGTGAAGAAAACCGAAGGAATCCATTGGTACCAACCATGTCATACTAGCTTGTCGGGTAGGAGGCTAAATAACGCTCCAAACTTACGCAAAATTTTGGCGAGGAAAAACTGGCATGGCTGTTTTCAAAGGGGTCCCTTGACCTCTGACCTTAAGATATGTGAATGAAAATGGGTTCTATGGGTACCAACGAGTCTGCTCTTTACAGACATGCCCACTTTGGGGGCAAGTCATAGTCAAGTCAGCACACTAACACACTGACAGCTGTTGTTGCCTGTTGGGCTGCAGTTTGCCATGTTATGATTTGAGCATATTTTTTATGCTAAATGCAGTACCTGTGAGGGTTTCTGGACAATATTTGTGATTGTTTTGTGTTGTTAATTGATTTCCAATCATAAATATATACATACATTTGCATAAAGAAAACTCCCATGTTGATAAGAGTATTAAATACTTGAGAAATCTCCCTTTAAGGTACATTTTGAACAGAAAAAAAAGTGTGGTTAATTTGCAATTAATCATAATTAACTATGGACAATCATGTGATTAATCACAATTAAATATTTCAATCGATTGACTAATAATAATACATTCAAATTAAACTGTTCATTATATTTTGTATTAATATTTTTTTTAGCTTATGAAGTAGGACAATAAATAAATGAACACTTCATCTTTCAGTTTATCACAAACATTCAAATCACCAAATCTGGAGATACGTGGTTTTCACTGGACAGGAAGGGTGTGAAGAAATGCAATCTGTAAAGTAACTGCAGTTGTTTAAATAAATGTAGTGGAGTAGAAGTATAAAGGAACATGTAGTGGAAATACTCAAGTAAAAGTAACTCAAAATTGTACTTAAATACAGTAAATGTACTTAGTTACTTTCCAGCACTGGTAGTTTTTGACAGACTGATATGAAATATGCTGTGGATATACCTGCTCCTAATGACCCCATGACTTTTCCTCTAGCGGCTAACTGACTAACTAAACTAATCTAAATTTAGAGTTTTCAGTATCACACACAGAAACTCTGCTTCGGCCTCAGGTTTTCCTCCTCTCTGTTCAGAGCTGTTATAACGCTTTTCAGATGAAGGTCATCTGATTTATCGTCCTGATAAAAAATAAAATATGCCTCCTCTATCATGACAGGAGTGGATGTTGTGACCCTGTAACGTCCCAAACGGAGCTGCTGTGACTCCAGAATAGCAGCTCATCAGTCAGTGGAGCTGAGCCGGTTGTTGTCTCAGGAAACGCAAAAAAAAGTTCACAGGATCTCGGGCTGACTTTCATTTTTCTTTCTGCATCAGTTTCTATCACATTTTATTACACAGTTTTGTTGAAATCTCGATTCTGATTGGTCAATCACTGCGTTCTACGGTCTGTTATTTATTTATAGCAGATCATTGCTATGTATAACAGACCGTTGCTATGTATAACAGACCGTTGCTTTGTACTGTATAGCAGACCGTTGCTATGTATAACAGACCGTTGCTATGTATAACAGACCGTTGCTATGGGCGCACTACTGATGTCGGACTCTAAAGGACCGTTTTAATGTCAAATTATTGATTTCTTAAGTAAGTGGCCGTGTAATAAGAGGGATAATGTACAGCTAGCGGGTCATTGTTGTGAAATAAACATACTTATTTTTTCAGTATTTCTAAATAATCCTGATGCTAAACAATGTGAACTAACGAACAAACGATATAAACGATTTATATATGTACAGTAAAATGATCCCACTTATTTCAAATTATGGTTTATAAGTATTGTATTTTGTTGATAAGTATTGTATACGGTTGATAAGTATTGTACATTAATGTTGTTAAGTATTGTAAATGTTAAGTATTGTATGTTTAATGTTGATAAGTATTGTATATTGTTGAGAAGTATTGTACATTAATGTTGTTAAGTATTGTAAATTGTTAAGTATTGTATGTTTAATGTTGATAAGTATTGTATATTGTTGAGAAGTATTATACATTAACGTTGGAGTATCTATCTATCAAATGAGGATTTAGTTATTTATTATTATTAAATATGTTGAGTTGTGCAACGCTCACATTGGTTTGCACCTCACTGTGTTTATGTATTCATGTCCAGTTTAAAAGCAGCGGCAGCAGCACAGTAAAGTCCCTGAACAGGACGTGCAGCACTTTAAAAATAAAGTGGCGTAATAAAAAGTAATGGGATGTATTGAGCAGCAGTAAAAAAAAGTTAATGACTGTATTGAAGGCTGTGAGGACATGAATGTGTGTCATAAACTGTTACTGCAAACTTTTCTTGAAAATAAATGTCATTCATATCTGCTTAAAAACAAGCACATCTGTCACAGTTATGCAGGCAGGTGGACCCAAATGTTGAAGCAGCAGGAACTGAAGAAAAATAATAATTTATTACCAGACTTGGAACACGAGGAGCAGAGATGACAACAGCCACAAACACCGGGGATACCAACTGACAAGGAACACTGGGAAACACACAGGTACATATACACAGAGAACCAATCAGAAGAACAAGACACAGCTGGAGTCGGCAGCCACTGGCACGAGGAGGAAAACTCAAGGATTGGCTAACAACGGAGACAACGAGGGTGTGGTAGGCAGCAACACAAGGCTAGAGCAAACGAGACTAATGCATGACAGGTGTGATAGAAAACAGGCGGAGGGAAAAGGTAAAAGCAGGAAGTAAAATTAGACATAACACATGAGGAGAGTGACTATAGAAATAAAACAGGAAACAAACTATAAACCCTGGGATCCTGGCAACATCTGCATATGTTTACTTAAACTTTCTTGTACAGCCATAATTATCACGTTAACGTTTAATTCAACATGGTCGACTGTGTGTGTCTTGTTTTTTTTTCACCTGTGAGCCACATTAAATACATTTCCATGCAGTTGAAAGCGCCAAGAAAGAGTTAGTAAAGTGGACTTGAAGATAGGACTATTTTGACAAAGTTCCCAAGGTCAAATATGAAAGCTCTCAAAGTTTCGTCGCCTTATGATGGAAAACGAAGCGTTCATCTGCAAAAAACAGAGGCCTGTACTACGAAGTGAGTTCAACATACCTAGGGTATCTTCTCGTTATCTGGCTTAACTAACCTTAACAAACAAGATCCCGCTCAGCGGTCCTACGACGCTGGTTATCAACTAAGTAAATCAACCCAGGGTTTCTCAATCTGGCTACAAGCTCGTTCGCATAAACGGGGAGGTGTTTGCAGCATCTGACGAATATAACAGACATGGACAAGTCTACTGTCAGCAGAGCGGCACATTTTACAAGGAGGGGCGAACTATTATATGAGACAAATACGAAGAAGTTAAACACATAATCCAGTCTAAAAGTAACACAGTTGAAGCTGCCAAATGCAGGAAGGAAAAAAAAATTGCGGATGTGTGAATGCGTAAATTAACAGAATTATTAATTTAACGGAATAATCAAAAGTCAGATTTAGTCATCTAGATGGGGCAGTGATATTATAAATAGCTTTTAGAAGTGTAAAGGATTAATGGATTGCACTTAATTATGCCCTTTGACAAAGTTGTGGAATGTTTGACTATTTCAGCCTTCTTTCAGCTGCGTCTCCGACTCCGGCGGTGTGAAACGGAGTCGGGAGCGAGTAAAAAAATAAATATAAAAACATAATTCAAAGCGGTAAGCACCCACACCATATAGCCAGCTGTCCTTCCTGCATTTGTCAGTTTAAACTGTGTTGATTTTAGTCGGGATTATGACTGTAACTTCTTCATATTTTTGTGATATTATCATACGATCCACGCACCGAGCTCTGATTGGTCAGTAGACGGTGCTTTTATGCAATTTTATCTGTTATCTGGAACATAACCTGCTCCGGAACAGGTTAGGTGGTCAGCATAAATTACCATGACGATCTACCCCGGTAAGAAATGAACCACCTTTGTAGGACTGAAAACCCCGAAGGGTTAACCCTGAAGTTACCTCGCTAACCCCAAATCCTGCTTCGTAGTACAGGCCTCTCGTGTTGAATATATTTTATCTGTTTGTTTTGCAAATGAACTTTTCAAATACATTTTTTTCTGAATCTGAAAATGTTTCTTACCATGTTTCAGGCACCTGCCAACAGTCAGATTTAGTGTTATAAAAATGGAAAATAACTCACATTTATCGACTAAAACAAAAAAGAAAACCTCATCTGATCTGCTTCGTAAACTTCAGTTTTTCAACCTGCAGGAAAATCTTTATTACTTTCATAAAGAAAATCTACCTCACAGATAATGTCTAACTTAATTCTTTATGTCTTGTATAACTTTATTATTTTCATTATTTCTTTTTTACAGCAGTGAACTTGCTGCGATGACTTCCTGCCTGCAGGGATTGATCTCTGCAGTAAAACTCTTGTACATTTATTTGACTCTGTGATTCGGCTGAGATGAAACATTAAGTCTCCACACAGCTCGCTCACATTACAGCAGAATAATGAAATTACAGCGCGTTGTTTTCTCTGCTCGGACTACTGTTTTCTCGATCACTGTTGACGTGTAATCTATTCCTGAACGAGAGGAAGGAAGATAAACTGACATCTAGTTGATATGAGCTTTTATTATCCGTCATCTTTTCTTTTTTAATCCTCTGCAAATTGAAAATAAGGACAACAATCACAGAGCGGGAAAACTGGAATCACCGTGTTTGTCCTGAGAGTGAAGACCGAGGAATAATGATGAGGCTGAAATTGGTTTTGACGCGTCGCGGCGGCTGTTTGCTGATCCTCTGATGTACACGATGAACGAGTTTCTGCAGCAGGACACGAATCCAACACAAAGAATCTGAAGCTGTTTGGAAACAGAAACCGTCGCAGAGGACTTTAACACGAGTCAAGGTCGTTACTGTTGGGCATGTTTAACATGATGACTGAGAGTAGATTTAAGACAGGAAGTGACACCGATACAGAAAGGTCAAAGATCAGACTGTGGGTGCTTTATATTCTGCTAATTCTGCTTCCTCCTCGACCTCCAGCTCGCAACCCGGAAATCAATCGAGGGCCGCCATCATCGGGGATGATCTTCGGAGGAGACGAGGAGCGAGGACATACGTTTTTAACAGGCCGGTAACATGACATGTTACAACATTTAATATTATTATTATTACATAATTGGAATAGGGGAGAATTGTGGTGCAATGGTGCAAAGTAACAAAGTACATTTACTCAAGTACTGTACTTAACTACTATATTGACATACTTGAGTATTTCTATTTTAGGCTACTTTATACAGAGGGAATTATTGTACTTTTTACTCCATTACATTTATTTGAATCTTAGTAGTTACTGTACATAAAAAAACATAGTATACAAAGCATTTAAATTTTGTTCCATATTGATGAACTGGAAAATCACAATTAGGGCTGTCAAATTAATCCGTATTTTTTATCTGCTCAAAATGTATCTTAAAGGGAGATTTATCAAATATTTAATACTCTTATCAACATGGGAGTGGCCAAATGCTGCTTTATGCAAATGTATGTATATATTTATTATTGGAAATCAATTAACAACACAAAACAATGACAAATATTGTCCAGAAACCCTCACAGGTACTGCATTTAGCGTAACAAAATATGCTCAAATCATAACGTGGCAAACTGCAGCCCAACAAGCAACAACAGCTGTCAGTGTGCTGACTTGACTATGACTTGCCCCAAGCTGCAGAACCCATTTTCATTCACATATCTTGAGGTCAGAGGTCAAGGGACCCCTCGGAAAATGTCAATGACAGTTTTTCCTCACCAAAATTTGGAGCGTTATTTAGCCTCCTTTGCAACAAGCTAGTATGACATGGTTGGTACCAGCGGATTCCTTCAGTTTTCATGTTTCATATGAAAATTTTTCGTTGAAGCGTTATTATCCTGTTAACTTTGACAGCCCAAATGTATTCATCACATCCTGTTAAGTCTCGGAATATCAGTCCTAAATGTTTCCCCTGATTTGTTTCTGCAGAGACTCTTATTCTGAAGTCTGTCAGTGTGTTGGCGGTGTGATTGTGAGTGTGATTTAAATTTGAAAACGAGCTTCAGTTTCATGCTTACTGTTGAATCACTCGCTGACGGTCCTCCTCCAGATGAATTTATTCAAATCCAATTACACCCTCTGCAGCTTTTTGCTCCGTTAATTTCTGTTTGTGTTTTGTTTTTTTCCTTCTCAGCTGCTGATCTTCTCTTTCATTCAGTGTGTTCATAATTCCCATGAATATACGCTCGACTTAATGGACCATTGAGAATTAATTTGGACTCTGAAGGCTCCTTAGGTAAGCTTTCCTACACCGCAGGCACAACAGTGTATCTGCTGCATAATAGGCTATTTTCCAGGATCTAAATGAGCTTTATGAGCAGGCACAGAAAAGAAAAGAGAAAGTCAGTAAACAGAGAGCGTGAGGGAATTAAATTCAGTCTGCGGTTTGTGCTCATTAAAGCTTTTCACACTGAGATGATCAATGAAGAAGAGACGACAGCAGACACCACCTCCTGAAAACAAATTATTTATGTTCTTTAAAGCTGGGTACACACCAACCCGACATCAGAGAACTAGCGGCGACAAAGGCCACCTGTTGCGTCGCCTCACATCGCCTTTATTTTGGCTGACAAGTTGCACCCGAACACACCACAAAGACTACAGCCAACGAACAGTTAGCACGTACGTTCTGCGCCTGCGTGAGAGGAAATATCTCTCCACACCAGCAGGTGGCACTAGTCTGTATTCATCATTCATAAAGGGAAACCAGAAGACCGAGGACGGCGGATATATAAGCCGTTGTTATGATACGTACATGAAACAAAGCAGCGTTTGCCGACCATTTTCACACCACTTTCACTCACCACTGAGCTTCAATCCAGATGGCCATGTCGCTGTGAAAATATCCATGTGTTGGAATGATCAGATGAGATGAAGATGAAAAATGAGAAGAGCCTTCTGTGATTTTCCTCTTGACTTTACTCATTGACTCGCTTTCCTCACTTCCGTTTATCTTCTTGTGCATTAATTTCCTTTAAGCTAAACAGCCAATCAGATTGATTTCAACCTAATGAATCTGCCTAACAAAACTCAGACATAAGCAGACTAGACACACTGCAAAAACTAGGCCGACAGACTCTCTGTCCGATGGTCAACCGACGGCTTGGTGTGTCAGGGCCTTAAAAGAAACTTGGATTATACCCTAGTACAGATATTAACATGCCAGTATGTGTAACATTAACAGTCATACTCTATGATAAACCGATGATCCAGTTGAATAAAGAGAGGAAAAGTCGACATGCTGATCTGATACATCTCTCCTCAAAATAAGAGTCTTTGCAGCATGACAGGCAACCTGAACCTGCTCAGCTGACTCTGTTTGAGCTCTGATTGTTGAATTTCAATGAGCAGCTGCTGGATTTTATGATTTTCTTCTTTCTGCAGCAGCACTGATGATCTGAAACATCTGCACACGAGGAGGAGACGCAGAAGCAGCTGTTGAACAAAAACCCCACAGAGTTTCTGCTTCAGACTCTCGAAGGGCAATCACTGAATCAGTTTTACGATGTGACAACAATATGGTTAAGATTTGGTAAAGTTAGGTTAGGTTTAGGGAAACATTGTGGTTTTGGTTAACTCTGCTAAGCTTAGGGGACCTTCGTCGTCATGGTTACAATAATAAACATGTGGTTAAGGTTATGAAACGATCGTGGTCATGATTAAAAGAGAAATATGTTGACTGTCGGTAGGAAACGTGGAACAAACAGCAGTCTCTGGATTTAATGTTTGATGTTTTGTTGACCCATCCATACACCTCGTCCTCCTCCCGATGAAGATTTGGCGACATCTAGCGGTGAGGTTGCATATTGCAACCAACTGAGTATCCCTCCACTCACTGCTCCCTTTCCAAGCATGTTGGAGAACTACGGTGGCCTTCAGGTAACGTAAAAACGCTAAAGGCTCTCTCTAGAGCCAGTGTTTGGTTTGTCCGTTCTGGGCTACTGTAGAAACATGAAGGAGCAACATGGTGGACTCCGTGAAGAGGACCCGCTCACTATCTACATATGAAGGGCTCATTCTAAGCTAACAAAAACACAATGGTTCTTAGTTTCAGGTGATTATACACTGATGAAAACATAGTTATGAATATTATTAGGGGGTCTCACGATTCTCCAATGCCATAGTTCGACTATGGAGTCTTGATTTGTAAAGATCAACAGATCGTTGGTTTTATGCCCTGACAACTGTCACCTACACTTTCAAATTCTTTAAAAAGAGAGGCTATCAAATGGGATATGTTTATTTGGAATGTACCATACTAAGGCCATATGGTCAAAATTTAAATAATATATTTAATATGTAGTAACAATAACTTATTTTACAAGTTTATACTATTGGTCAATTGGGGAACAAGCTGTTAAACAAGAAAAAGAAGATCCACTAGATGGAGGGTACTTTACAACACCAGATAGAGTTTCTCAGAGCACACCCGAACGCACCATGACGTCCCTGTCGGCGCCTACATGCTTTACACTACGGCGAGCAGAAACCCTGCTTTACCGTACAAAGCTTTGTAGACACACAATCGATTTTAAGCGGAGATAGCGTGACCACGGCTGAAATCTCCAAACAGTTTGCTGAGCGCTGTTTTCTTTGGTTGCTGCGGTCTCTAAATCTTCTGCAGCCTACAAACTGTAGTTTTTCTGTCAAAGATGCGTTTATTGTTGACGTATCTCGAGAGGAAGGCGAAATGTCGCCTCACCGGTGACTTCAGGGAAGTAGGAGGATTTTTCCAGATCTGTTGTTTCTCCGTCATCTCTGAGTCCGGCAGTAAGATGAAGATGAAAAATGAGAAGAGCCCTTTGTGTTTTTCCTCTTGACTTTACTCGTTGGCTTGCTTTCCTCACTTCCGTTTCTCTTCTTGTGCAATGATTCGTTTAAGCTGAATAGCCAATCAGCTGAGTTATTTCTCTCAGCGACGAGCAACGCCGGCGATTCAACATGCTGAATCGGGCGAAAAAAACCCCGTCACGAGCAGACTAGAGACGACGGTGCGGGACACACCGAAAAAAACTCAACCGACGGCGCCAAACTGTCCAACAGCCGACCGTCGGCTTGGTGTGTCTGTGCCTTAACACGGAGGGAAGCCGAACATCGTTCATTTGCACACACCGCCCACAATTGCAAAGTACAAATTTTCCGTTTAAGTAAAAGATCTGGTGCTTGTTCCATCAATGCCAGACAGGCAACAAGAAAATGTATCCAGGAGGGTTCAAGCTGAGGGGCAAAAAGTCTGGTGAGTGAACAGGAAAAGTCAAACAGGCCGACCAGATGGCTGGGAAGCAAAGGAGGAAGCACAATCTGGCAAAGATTTGGACAGGAGCGGGCCGCTGTAGGCCGTGTGCTGCAGGGCTGATGGGGAAAGTGGGAATAGGTGTGCTGGTAGACGAGGGAGGTTCAGGTGATGCGGATAAAACAAAGCAGGCATTCACTAATTATCAGGTCGTTTCTCACTACTCATATCTGTGTGTACAGTATTATGAAGTGTTACCGAGACTGGTTTTTCCTTTTAGAGTTGAAAAAATTAGTTGATTGATGGATTAATTAACAGGAAATGAATCACCAACAAAGTTTCTATTATCTGGTATTCTCCACGATTTGCTGCTTTTGTTTAATTTTGATATTTGAAGACTGACAGATTTATTTTTTCACTACTGTCATTTTAGGGAACAAACAATTCATTGATATATTGAAAAATATATCTACATATGTATACATATATACATTTGCAGTGTGTGTGTGTGTGTGAGTGTGTGCAGCACGGTGAGAGAGAGAGAGTGAGGTAGAGAGAGGTAGAGTCACAGTGTTTCCTCTCTCCATCATCTGTCTCTAATCTTTCTGGATTCTTCCAGTAAAAACCAGCTGACCTACTCTGGAGCTTAGTCCGCTTCCTGGGCGCCTCATTCCGGAAAAACTGCACGGCTTGGTCCGGCCCAAACCCGCTACTACTGCTTTTGTGGCTGCTGCTGTTTCATCTGTTCTCCATCTCCCGCCTTTTATCACCTCATCATCCGCTGCTGCACACGCACGAGACGACAGGTGCAGCAAATGAAATCACGTACGAGTGCGCGCACACACGTCATTTTTAACCCTGGCTGTAACCTGGCTTTTAACGACTTTTCGGTGACCTGTTGAGGCTTTTTGGACACTCAGTTTGACCTTACACGACCTTTGACCTGTTTGACCTGGGCGGCTGTGGCTCAGAGGGTAGAGCAGGTCGTCCACCAATCGGAAGGTCGGTGGTTCGATCCCCGGCTGCTCCGGGTCACATGTCGATGTGTCCTTGAGCAAGACACTTAACCCCAAATTGCTCCCAAAGGCTGTGTCTTCGGTGTGTGAATGAGTATTTAGATTAGATCCTGATGGGCAGGTTGGCACCTTAGCAGCCTCTGCCATCAGTGTATGAATGTGTGTGTGAATGGGTGAATGCTGACATGTAGTGTAAAGCGCTTTGAGTGGTCGGAAGACTAGAAAAGCACTATATAAATGCAAGTCCATTTACCATTTACACACACAAACACACACATACACACACGCTGAAGTCAAAATCAATGAAATCTATCATATTTTATGTCTTGTCAAATTTAGCATTATGGAGAAATTGGACCGAAAGTGGACGTTTGTGCAGAAATAAATGCTGCAGCTCCTCCAGACCAACAGAGGTTTTCCGTGTCTTGTGAAGTGACAGGGCTCCGCAGCAAGAAACGTTATCGTCTCCGACCGGGTGCCGGTGTCTCCCTGTTCACTCCGGCCGCGGTCGGACACGAAAACGTTACTCGCTGCAGATCCCTGCTGCTTCAGCCCCGGAGGCTGAGGCAGCGGGGCTGAAGCAGGAAAAGCCAACACTAGGATCAGCAGTGATTCATGGAGAGACCTTCGTGTGGTCAGCTAACATTACTGCCAAGCAGGTGAAATATAGAGTGATATTGTGGTTTTAGCTGACGTGTGTCGCCTCACTGTGTTGAGCGATGCTTGTTCATGTCTATTTAGAGCGAGCACAAGCGCGAGACTGACTTTCGTTGACTTAACGGCCACAGGTGTCGCTGTTAACAAGCATTTCTGAAAGTTACAAATAGTCCCTTTAAGTTACGGCACTTCTGGAGTAATTTTAACCCAAACTGCAATCTTTTCCTAAACCTAACTAGGTAGTTTGTTGCCCAAGCCTAACCAAGTCGATTTATTCCTAAACCTAAATAAATAGTTTTAATGTTGAAAAGACTGGAGCGGAAATTGACTCGGAGTCATGTGTTGCTGGACATTCGTAGGAAAACGCACAAAAAATACGTTGTTGAAAGTCGTGCTGAGCGTTACGAAAAAAAAGGGAAATTCGCGTCTCTGTACACGAAATAATAGTAAAACACTGACAAGGAACATTTTACTGACACTTTTCATACATTTTGCTGTAATATTTTGAATGCAAGACTTTTACTTGTAGTGAAGCATTTCTGAAAGTTACAAATAGTCCCTTTAAGTTTCACATAAATTGATGTTTATGTATCTGGGTTTGAGAAGGTTAATGACCGGACTACAGAGTACAGAGTCGTACCTTCTCTCAGGATGTGGTTGTGGAGGATCAGGAGGAGCAGGAAGCAGACCGCAGCTGCAGTCAGAGCCCAGGCCAGCCGGAGGAGCTGCATGAGGGAGACCAAAAAGTCCAAACTGAGATGATCCTGATCCTGGTGCTGGTGCGTTAACGTCCTCACTGCACCACATCCATCCAGGTCCGACCCAGAGGAGGACGGAGACCAGAGACAGGAGACATCTCCGGGATATAGAAAAAACCACGCACTGAAGCCTGAAGTGACAAATCCACAGTTTGGAGGAGATTTTTTAAGCAGCAGTGAGATTTAGTGCGCAGCGGCGTCCAGCAGCAGATGATGATGATGATGATGATGATGATGCCCGAGGTGATCCCGTCCACCTCCACCACAGCATGTTCATCAAATTACAAAAATCTGCTCCAGATAGGAAGAAGTTTTTTCCCAGTTTTCCAGTTTCCCTCCAAACTTACAGCTCTCTGCGCTTCGTATCCATCCGGAGTCTCCGTCCGCTCGTCCGCGTAAATCCCTCAAGAAGTGGAGAAACCGACACCGGGTCCGGCTGCAGCTGCTCGGTCTCAGAGGACATGATGCACCGTTACACACCGCCGGATGGGTCGACCCAAGGACCGGCTGCTCGGTGGTGGACAGTGAGGAAGAGGAAGAGGAAGAGGAAGAGGAGGAGGAGGAGGAGGAGGAGATGCTGCTGCCTCCTCCGAGTCTGAAGATCTGCCGCGATCTGCAGCATCCACACCGACTCTCTCTCTCTCTCTCTCTCTCTCTCTATCTCTCCTTC
>CAKALU010035535.1:0-34480 GCA_916700995.1 Hozukius guyotensis
TCTCACAATGACGATGCTGAAATGCTGATGTTTAGCAGTTCCAATGTTTAGCATGTTAACCATCTTAGTTTAGCGGGTTAGCAAGCTAGCAAAAGCCTAATTTTCATATGCAGCTTAAGAGAGGAAAATTCACATTAAATTCAATTAAACCTTTCAGAATGAAATCACATCTTTTCATTTCAGTTCTCACATTCGAATTCAGAATACACTCACAGAGTAAAAAATGTAAAGGTGCAGTGTGTAGAATTTGGCGGTATCTAGAGGTGAGGTTGCAGATTGCAGCTGACTGAAACTTCTCCCGTGTGCCTAGCGTGTAGGAGAACTACTGTGGCTGATGTGAAAACGTGAATGGCCCTCTCTAGAGCCAGTTGTTGTACGAGTAGTGTAGGTTATTTGGAGAATAGCAGAGCCAGTGTGTAGAGTGTGTGTGCACGTGGGAATTGAGTGGTGAAGCAAGAGAGAGAGAGGCGGCGAATGTGTGTGAGCGAACAAGTGAGTTAGTGGAGCAGAAGACAGAGTTAGTTTAGCTCTGAGAATATCAAGTGAACAGAAATGTGCAGCAATAAATGCTGCAGCTCCTCAAGACCAACAGAGGTTTCCTGTGTCTGACGGCAGGGGTTAATTCCGGTAACGAAAACACAATGATTCTTATTTTCAGGTGATTATACTCTAAAGAAAACATAGCTATTCATATTTTATTCCATTACCGCCAATAGATCCCGCTTAATGTTACACACTGTTCCTTTAATTTACTTCTCTGGTGGCAACATCTTAATGTATGATAAAGCACATTTTGTGCCCTTGTGTCTTGCTACAATACATTCTTCATCTTACTTGAGGAGCTCGTAGTTCTTTTCATTCAGGCGGACGGCGTTCTCACGCCAGAACTTCTCAGACTTGTGCACAGGACTCCATTCCAGGCGGCCGGACTTGAGTTCAGAGCTGTACTCATCAAATGAGCTGTTGATAAAAAAAATAAATACATAGAACATGAAAATGTTTTTTTTCCAACAAGTAAAGAGGACAGTCCAAGGATAACTTTTTATTCATCCTTCAGCAAAAATAGCTGCATTCTTGCAATCGATCTGTTATGAAGAGCAGTGATGTGAGAGCTACGGCAAACGGTCCAGTAGAACATACTTAAAGTGCAGATAATATCTGAAGGTCACGCACACATGAAGGCAATGCAGCATTCAAAATAAACAGAAACATGTCTTCAGAAAATAGACTAACTTCATAAAGATGTACCAGATTCATGTGCAGCGCTATACAGATTTGTTCCAAGCATTTATTTTTGCAGAATATCACATACATTTCTGCAATTCGCTCTCTGTAGCAGAACAACTCGTAACTGAAAATTAATGTTTTTTGAGCATGAAATGGAATCGACTTGGTACCTGAGATCTTGCACGCTCTCTCCCAGCCTCTCCAGCAGGAACTTAATGTCCTCGGTGATGTCCTCGTCGTCATATTTCTGCTGCTCGAGGTTCTCGAGTTGCTTCAGCACCTTGCACTGAATCATGGCCAAGGCGTACTCCTGACGAGTCTCCTTCTCTGCTGACTTCTCCAGAAGATTCTGTCAAAGAGAACGACAGTGTGAGCAAGTTTTCATCATATTATAAAACTATATAGTGCGATAGAGAGTTTTATCCCAATCACGCACTCCTAATATGAGATAACATTATTAAAAAGTTATGAATTTCATCCAAGATGCATTTGAAAATACACCTCTTTAAAAGGTACAGTGTGTAGGATTTGGCGGCATCTAGTAATGTGGTTGCAGATGACAACAAACTGAGCACCCCTCCGTTTAATCTCTCTTTCAAAGTCTGCGGTAACGTGAGCCACTGAGTACAAAACTGTGGTACCGCCGTTCACCTTGCTCAGAGGCCATCCTTCCAATATAACACTACTTTAGGAGCAACGGAAGTCAGATGGCAGCTGGTGGTACCACGGTTTTGCATTCTGCAACTCACGTTACCTTGGTTTCACAAGCGTGTTGGAGAACTATGGTGGCCTTCAGGTAACTTAAAAACGTGAAAGGCTCTCTCTAGAGCCAGTGTTTGGTTTGTCCATTCTGAGCTACTGTAGAAATATGGCCAACTCCGTGAAGAGGGATATAAATGGCTCATTCTAAGCTAACAAAAACACAACGATTCTCAGTTTCAGGTGATTATACACTAATGACAACATAGTTATGCATATTATATTCCATTTGCGCAAATAGACCCCCCAAAATGTTACACACTGTTCCTTTAATGAAATCACCTTTTTAAGGATTAGGTATCATGGTGCTCAGCTCTTTTTCTGAATAAACAGATTAAAAATGTTACACACTGTTCCTTTAAACCAGAATTCAATTCCAGGTGTTGTGAGTGAGGTGTGAAGGGGATGAATGAAGAGCTGCACTGCAACAAGAACACTATGTAAAGTATTGTAAAAGCTTTCTCTGTTGCAGAATATCTGGACAAAGAAACTCTCGGGCTGTAAAGGCGAGAATATTCTGCTGGCGACATTTTGGAGTGACTCAAAAGAAGAGTAGCTTCAGCAGTGGGACTGAGATAGAGGAAACCCACCCCATGTTTTGATTAAACCCATAAGCCACTATTGAGGGCATATCCACAGCTAACTACAAATATCTTGCAATTTCTTCCTTGGAAAAAACCTGTGATGTGACACACAACATCCCCCTCAAGTAGAGCAAATGGGCCAAGTCACAGCAATAGTTTTCATGTTTTCTGCAGACTAATTGAATACGTTTAAAAAAAAAAAAAAAATGGAACAACTTTTATTTCCAGAGTTAAGTTAAGGCAAACACATCACAAACACAGCAGTGCTGCCTTTGAGGATGTGTTCAAGGACTTCCAGATGGTTCGGATAATTTAAGTCATATTGCTAGTCCCATGTGGTGAGCAGAATCATTTGCATAATTAGGACATTTGGGAAAACAGCACCATGCAGAACAATTCCTATTACATGTGATAATCCCAACTCCCTCCAAAATCTGCATGAGACACTATCGGGAGCCCCTATAAAAAACAATCTGTTTTTGAGGAACAATGTTTTTGTAGCTCTCCTCACTCTACGTCAAACACACTCGCTGCAAGGTAAGCTGAACGACTCTCGGGAAAACCCACTCAACGTCAAGACGTTTCAGGGTCTCCCTTCACTGCCCACCGTTGCTTTTAATTAGCTGTAATATAGCAGTCGCGCTGAACTACAAACTTCTCTCACCAATTAAAAACCGAGCTCCTTTCTTTTATGGGTGCATTCACAAATGCTTGATGTGACAGCTCTGCTGTGAGGTGTGATGAATGAGCTTTGGGGAAAATTCAAAGCAGGAACACATGCAGTCCATCGAGGCAAACTTAATACAGTACAACACGTTCTCCTAAAATTTGGTCTCAGACCAATTTCTTTCAGGAAACAAAAGACATAAGAAAGGTAGTCCATCAGAAACACAGATGCCTACTTACTGAGGTTATAGTGAAATACTGATTGAAACTGGCTGACAGAGAAACACAAGTGACCATAAATACCTTCTTTGAAGTTGGGTCTGAAAATCAGCCACACAACTTTCCTCCACTATGAGCTCATGTTTCAATCATGTAATCAATGGCATTTATCACACCAGTGTGCAGTGAGCAAGGTCGCTGAGGCTGTCTGGTGTTGCACAGAGGTTGAATATCACAGAGGCTTATCATTAAAAAATCCATATTTCTTCTACGCCATAATGCATTGACATTAAGATTAATATTTCCTGTGGCATTCAATATGATGGGTGCTGAAGGCAGCAAGGTACAGCAGGTTGTTGAATAGACAAATGCATTGTGTTATGGCAGAGGATTATTACTGTTAGCAAGGCACAAATTAGCTATAACACTAGATCATCAGAGGAAATTCTCCTCATGGTCCCAATCACCCGAACAGAGCTGCATGGTAAATCTGCCTTTTCCTTTCACGCCCCGCAAGCTTGGACTGATCTGCAAGGCTATACTTAACTTGGAATCTTTACACTCTCTTGACATGTTTAAAAAATTAGGGCTGTCAATCAATTACAATATTTAATCGCGATTAATCGCAAATGAATCACATTTTTTATCTGTTCAAAATTAACCTTAAAGCGTGATTTGTCAAGTATTTCATACTACTATCGACATGGGAGTGGGCAAATATGCTGCTTTATGCAAATGTATGTTTATAATTATTATTGAAAATAAATTAGCAACACAAAACAATGACAAATATTGTCCAGAAACCCTCACAGGTACTGCATTTAGCATAAAAAATATGCTCAAATCATAACATGGCAAACTGCAGCCCAACAGGCAACAACAGCTGTCAGTGTGTCAGTGAGCTGACTTGACTATAACTTGCCCCAAACTGCATGTGATTATCATAAAGTGGGCATGTCTGTAAAGGGGAGACTCGCGGGTACCCATAGAACCCATTTTCATTCACATATCTTGAGGTCAGACGTCAAGGGACCCCTTTGAAAATGGCCATGACAGTTTTTCCTCGCCAAAATTTAGCACAAGTTTGGAGCGTTATTTAACCTCCTTCCCCACTATCTAGTATGACATGGTTGGTACCGATGGATTTTCTAGTTTCATTTGTATCTTCATTCCAGCTTTAAAACCGAGCCCGCTACAACCTCCGGAAGATGGATTGCGTTAATGCGTTAAAGAAAATAGTGGCGTTAAAAGGAATTTGCGTTAACGCGGAATTTCTTCTAAAAACCCACTTAGGCAGCTTTCACAGAATATATGCACACTCAAGAGCACATTTGAGTGCTGACATGTTTCTTCAGTTCTACTGTTGTATAATATAGGATTTAACTTACAATAGTATTTTTTATCATTTATAATATTTTTTAATAATTATTTTCATTACATGTATTTTATGGAGCATTATGATCTTTTAAAATAAATAAACACTACACTGTCATTTCAACACTAAGTCTGGTTTATGGTCGCCGTAGTAAAGCTGGTGCGAGGTGCGAACGCCAGAAAATTACGTCATCGCGGCTTTCGCATGGTGCTCGAAGGCTCCGCAAGTTGTCGCGGCACTTGGTCGTGCACCTCTGAATTTTTGTAACTACACGCCCACTGCACGCGCTGCGCCTTTCATTTCAACATGGATGCCTTTGAGGGAAGACTGGTCGAGCAGGTTCGCCTGTACAGACATCTCTACGACTGTTCATTGAAAAACCACAGGGACAGTCACATGACATTAAATACTTGGAAAGAAACAGGCAACACACTGGAGAAAGAAGAGGCTTTTTGCCGCACGCTGTGAAAGAATATGTGAGATCGTTTTGTAAAAGCTAAAAAAAGGTCTCATGGAAAGAGTGGCAACCCGAGGGGAAGCAGCAGGAGACTTAAAATAATTTAGACTTGGAGTTAAGTGACAGTAATAATTACAGTACAAAAATGCGATGTTTGGCGGTACGTTTGTGTTTACTACTGTTGCCAGGCAGCCTACTTTCCTTTCCGGTGCCACTTGTTGACTTCTTGCTTATCCACAGAACGTTTTGTTTGTACGCCTCCTGGTGGCATATTGCAGCGAACAATGCATTGAGCATAAACGCCTCTGTGCATGCTCATAGCGTGCGCCATCTATGGAGGCCTGTGCCATGGTGTCTCACGCAAGTATAAACAAAGCTTTCACGAATAGCATCCCATGCATCTTTTTTTGTTTTATTTCATATCCACTACTGACGCTATTAAACATGACAGCTTGTTTGGCGTTCACTTCCTGCAGAAGTACCTCCATTTAAGAACTATTTATGTTTTTGTTTACGTTTGGAGTCCGGTGCTCCACCCTCTTTAGACTTTAATTTGGGTGTTTCAATCACTGTGTGTGGACACGGCCCTGCAGTCTCATGCCCTTTTATGTGGATTGGCAGGGCGTTTACCTGCTCATTAGGATCAACTGGCACTGCGAGGACAATGGGATTCATCGTTGTAACAACACAGGTATGAACAATTCTGTTTCGGTTTAAGAACACGTCATGAATCTGATGTAGACTTTTCTTAGATTCTTTCTCAAGAACAAATTTAAGAACAAACTTAGGAAGTTTGATTAATGAGGCACAGTGTTGTTGCTTGAAGTGCTATTATTTGCGTTAATTCTTTTAGCCTCTGATTCCTGTATGTTTTGTGTTTGTTGTTGTGTTGTTTTTATTTGCAATATTATTTGTACTTGTATAGAAACCTTTTACTTTGCTGTTCATCTTGACCAGGACTCCCTGGCAAAAGAGATATTGTATTTCAATGGGACCTTTCTGGTTAAATAAAGGATATATAAAAAATATCAGTATACTATATGTTTCCAAAACACAATACTGAGCCCTCTGAAGACCTGGAAGTTATCACATTGATTTTCAATGTATTCCCCAGATGTTCCAGACCTGTGTTGGTGCCCTGTCAGACTCACTAAGTTCCTCTATGAAAGCACCACAGCATGTGAAGATAAATGAGGCCTCTGCAGTTAATGTAATTTTGTCAGGGTATAGTAGGGGGAATTCATTACCTGGCACAAACTAACTGAGCAAGTCCAGAACGCAGCTCTTAATACTACATTAAATATTCAATGGATGTTTTGAGCAATCAGAGCAGGTAGATGGAAGGGCAGCATAACCATAAATTGTATTTATGCATCTTTTATGGGCTTCGTTGTTTTATAGGCTGCCTCATCCGTTGTTTAAGAGTTTTCATCTCAGTTTGCTCTTGTTGCGATAAAGTATACAGCCTAATTTACATGCAAACGTTCAAAGTGCTGCACATGGACTGTCCTATATCAGTATAAAAGTGAAATTATGACCTGCAAGCCTTTTAAAAGTATCTGATGGCTCAAAGTTTGGCCAAAAACAAAAAGAACTTTTAGACCACTGGTTTCCAAACTGTATCAATCATGGCACCCCTTCATGTGTGTTTATTTACAGTGAAAGATCTTTTTACCAGTTGCTCTTACAGGTGCTTTTACTGACAAATGTGTAACTGGAAAGCGTGTTGTGTTACTATAATCTTAGCTTCTGCCTAACTGCATATTTAACAGGGTTTATATGGTGATTCCAATGGTGTTTATTGCTCATTTCTTCTGTTTGAAACTTTGGAAAATGCAACAGAAAATGTAGCTATTGTAAAAGGTCAAATGTAGGGCTGTTAGCGATAACGCGTTAACGCAAATACATTTTAACGCCACTCATTTTTTTTTTTACTTAATACTGCAATCAATCTTTCGGAGGGTGTAGCAGGCTCAGTTTTAAAGCTAGAGTACAGATACTGGTATCATATGAAACTAATAAACCTAAGGAATCCATTGGTACCAATGTCATACTAGCTTGTCATAAAGGAGGCAAAATAACACGCCAAACTTGCACTAAATTGTGGCAAGGAAAAACTGTGAGTTAGCCATGTTATGATTGAGCATATTTTTTATGCTAAATACAGTACTTGTGAAGGTTTCTGAAAAACATTTGTCATTGTTTTGTGTTGTTAATTGATTTCCAATAATAAATATATACATACATTTGCATAAAGCAGCATATTTGTCTACTCCCATGTTGATAAGAGTATTAAATACATGACAAATCTCCCTTTAAGGTATATTTTGAACAGATAAAAAATGTGCAATTAATCGCGATTAATCATGGACAATCATGCGATTAATTGCTATTAAATATTTTAATCGATTGACAGATCTAGTAAAATGATACTAAAAATGTACAGTAAAAAAAAAAGAGGAAATAAATCTTGCGGTCCCCTTGGCCTCTATGTGGGACAGAAATTCAGCCAGTGTGGTCAAAATGTTTTCAGTGAAAAGTGGCATTTTAGAGAAATACAGACAGAGTGAGAAATTCTCCACATACCCTGAAGGCAGCCAGAATGATTCGAGTGACCTTCTCCTTGACAGACTCCTGGAGGATGTCGGACAGAGCTGGCACCACGTTGTAGCGCCTCAACTGCTCGCAGAGCTGAGGACTGAAGGCCAGGAGCCAAACACAGAAGATCATCTGGTACTGGAGCTGGAAGCCACACTTGTTGCTCAGCACCGCTGTGATGCTTTAAAACAGAAGACATGCCAAAAATTAATTAAAACTAAAATGGAAAAAAAACTTGCTAAGTGCTGGGAAATGGGACCCTCGTCTACATCTACCATCTGTTTACTAATCGAGTAGCTTTCACTGCTGTGTGCCTGCATGCCATCCATTATCTGCGATGATGACTGAGAATAACCATAGAGTTGCTTAAAATACAGAGAACTAATGACGGCAGCCAGACAGCGAGTCGTACATTTGGGAAATAGCTGGTAAGTGCAGAGCTGTGGCTGGTTTTACAATGCTGTTTTAAGAAAAAAAAAAAAAAAGTGATCAAGTGAAAGATGGTGCGAATTAGGGCTGTGCAATTACTCAAATTTCAGTTTCAATTACGATTTTTGATTTCCGGGGCAGACTGTCCTCAGTGTGGCGATGTTGGCAACCCACCTGGCTCATCTTGAAAACAAAGACCCCGTCTCGTTTACCATGCTTTGTGGGTGTGACTTTTTTGCTGTGTCATCACCATTCATATCTATTAGGGCTCTCAAAGTTAACGCGATAACATGTTAACGCAAATTTGTTTAACGCCACTAATTTCATTAATGCATTAACGCAAGCGATCTTCCAGAGGTTGTAGCGGGCTCAGTTTTAAAGCTAGCTAGCTTTTATGTATGTTATGTACGTAATATAATGCATCCATGTCACAAGTAAGTGAATGGTATGAACCTGTTAATTATCTCTGAACTGCAAAACATATTAATTGTACATATACATTTTTCGGATCCTCAGTACTATCCTTTTTTTAGGTCCATTTTTTGGTGGGGTGAAGTAAAAAGTGTTTCTAGTAGTAGGTTAATTTTTCCAGCTACATCAACAATGTGACACATACTCACACATTTTACTGAAATTGTAGCCAATGAAGATTTAATTCAAATTGATTTGTGTTGGGAAGCTTAAGAGCATCACAAAAAGGGTCAATATGTGTCACATCAGAGCCACAGAGAGCGCTCAGGTCATCTTACTGGACTACCTGCACCCTTTACAAAGTGAGCTTAATTTGCTTCTACCAGGACAGACATTCACCTCTCTAGAGATGGCACTAACAGGTACATGAGGTCTTTTATTCCTGCAGTAATTGGCTTTTAAAAGAAAAGAAAATGTAATTTGGCCTGTTACTAGCTATGGATCTGACAGAGTGGTCCTCTAGTTCCTGGCTTTTTCTTCTTCTTGCTGCTTTCTCTAAGTGGGTTTGGTGATGAGCGATGATGACAAAAGTGTCGTTGGTCTTAAAGACTAACTTTGGTATTTTTCAACTTAGACCTTATTTTCCCTAAGCATTTGTGTCTAATTGACTAATAGGGACAACAATTTCTGAAATTGGTCCAGTATTGAGGGAGAGCGCTGTAGACGGCAGCTGCTCACAGGCTGCACTATGGTACTATCGGGGCAAGCTGGCACCGTCATTTACGTCTGCTTGTTTTTGCCATGACAGGCTCTGATTGTTATTATAAGTGTCTGACATTATTGAAAGAGTCTCGCTGAAGGAGAAGTCTCGTTCTGAAATCTGGCAAGGTGACGTGTTATCTAAAAGATTTTCAATGTCGTGGGCTGAATAATTTGATGATTTCGAAAATGTGGATGAGGTCTTTGAATTCGATGGCCGTCCGTTTTTATTTGAGCCAGGGTACACGGATATTCAGATTTCCCAACGAGACTTCTCTGTGAGATTTAGACACAATAACAAACAGACTGGAAGAAGCAAAAGGTAAGAAAAACTTTTTTATTTCTCTGTAAGGTCCTTTCCATAATGGTTTCAGACACTTATAATAACTATCTGAGCCAGTCAGTGGCAAAAACAAGCACTTTTAGTGGACGTAATGTTACATTGATGCTGCTCACTTGCCCTCACAGGTTGTTTATCCCTCAATACTGGACACATTTAAAAAAATGTTGTCCCCATCTGTCACTTGAACACAAAAACATGAGAAAATAGGGTCCAGGTTGAAAAATACTGAAGTTACCCTTTAAACTAGTCTAATTTATCACTATCTTTAATATTGTAATATAGTTTGGGCAAGTACCTTTCCTACTACTCTTCATAACATTTTGGTCCTCCAAAAACGTTTTGTTAGGATTGCAACTCGATCAGAGTCACACATCTCCTCTGCTTCTCTATTTCAGAAACTCAAGATTCTTACTATGTATGACATCAATATTTCTCAAATATGTGTTTTTACTTATAAGATACTTTCTGGTGAAGGGAATATTCCTAAGCAGACCTATTTTAAAGCAAATTCTCAGGTCCATTCTTACTCAACTCGTCAATCTTTAGATCTTCATCCTCCTAGATTTCTCTACTAGTAGAGGTCAATTTTCCATAAGATTTAGGGGTACCAAATTATGGAGTACCTTTTCATATATATCAAAAAACTGTTCATCTATTAAATTTTATAAAAGATGCTTAAACTGTCATTTAACTGCTGTTTTGTAACTGCTTTTCCCCATGTTGTCCATGTACTGTATGTTTTTTTTTTCACTCATAGTGTTATGTATGATTACTATTGCTCAGGTGTCAATGTAGATGTTTAAACCAATATCCCCCTCACAAACATACACACACAGACACGCACATCACACACGTTTCTTGTTTTTTTTATAAATATTTGTTGTTATTGTTGTTATTATATATATCTTGTTCTAATTGTTTGTCATCACTATTATGTAGTCATATTATTTCTATATATTAATCTTGTGTTCTCTATAACATTGTTAAATTGTAACACTATTTAGGTGTTTTTTTGCCTCTTCCTGCACTGTACATCATCCATTTTTTTTATGTTTGTTTAGTCTTAATTTTTGCAAATAAATAGAAATAAATAAACATCAACTGTTTTGTATCTATTATTGTTTTTACTCATTGTGGTACTTTTGTGTACTTTATTCTAAATTGACGGCTGTCTGTAATCCTCGTTGCCTTCTTTCTCTCCCTCATATCCAGCGGTCATTTCTCTACCGTCTTTAAAAAAAACAATCTAGACTGTGAAAAACTGTAGGAACCTTGTTTATAAGGAGTTATCACTCACCAGTTGACTCCATCAGCCTCCACCCAGGCAAACCTATACTCATTGACCCTCAGCATCAGCTGAAGGCACCCAGCCACACACTGGACGTACTGAGAGCTCTGCAAAGGACAGAGGCAAACATTTACTAACACAGAAGCGTGTGCCTTAGCTGTGTAATCAGGAAAACAAGCAAAATGTTAGAAGGTCAAGTACAATTAGTGCAACAGTTGACAAGCAGATAGAGCACACATAGAAGAAGGCCAGTCCAAAAACTTGCATTACCGCCACCGATCAAACCTGAGGCATTGCACATGCAGTCTATAGTATTATACACTAACACATGCTAGATCGCACAGACCCGATAGTACAATGCAGGGAAAAGTGTCCCTTCACACCTGAGCAGAATAATGTAAATTGAGATTAGAGTGGAGGAAGATGAGAGGAGGAAATAGATCACATTAATCTGTTAATTAAGAGAGGTTGAAGAAAAGAAGACCAGCAAGAAGAACAGGCAGCGGTGAGGACAGAAGAGTGGAGGAGTGGAGGTTACCTGGCTGAAAATGCAGAGGAAAAGATGGCGTTCAATTATTAGATAGCGCTCATGTCAATAGGTTTCTGAGCACACTTCTCAGAATAATTACGCTATAAAATGGTAGGCTGCTGCTGCTGTCCCCTTGTTGTTACCCTAATGTACAGGAAAAGCTGTTTGTCATGCGCTTTCAGCATTAAGGAGAAGTGGCTTACTGCATGCAAAGTCTACAGTTAAAACAGTGGCAGCAAAGACCATGCTGTGTAAATGGAGAACCCCTCTAAATGTGCTCTAACAAGAAGCAGGACTCCAACAATCTGCAATTATTAATGAAAAACTGGAGTGCAAGAACAGGATGGGAGAGATAAAGAGGGGAAAGAAAAGATGTGAAAGTCCAGTGACACCTGACAGATGTCAGCTTGCAAAGACCCTGACATTTTCTGTCTTTTTAGGAAGCGCCAGATTGACCAAAGACGCACTTCACTCATACTCACTTCACTGGGGGAAATAGTTCCTGCTCCTGAGACTGTTTCTGGACCTGCACCATGCAGGTTCTAATGAGAGATAAACAAAACAAACAGGTGCACAATTGTTCACAATCCATCGCTTTGAGCTACAGTGGCACTGGACTAGACAGTGTGTGCTGTAAGCTTGACCACAAGTGCAATTCAGTGACAGTGGATGATCACTGATTGGTTGATTGGCTGTTGAGGAGAGAAATGAATACAAAAAATGCAATTTCAAGAAGCAGTTATAGTTTAAGAACATATTTTGCAAAGACAGAAAACAAAGAGAGACTGACAAGATCATGCCTTTGGAAGAGCAGACTATATCTGAATTGCAGAACACCTCCGGATGTTTTAGAAATACTGGTGTAGCACAAAAGAGACTGGGAATCAATATTCAGGTGTTTTATATAAGCCCACTCTTTGGTGCATACATCTGCAAAGCCAGCCCCGACAGTGCAGCTTTCATCAAACTGCTTCAAGGTCTGACAGGCCTGCTCAAACTCAACACGAATAAATGCATTACATTCATTCTGACAAGGTTTTCACCGTGAACCCAAACAATAGAATTGAATTAAGGGAAAATTAATATAGAGATATAGAAAGTAGAAATTACTTTGGCTGTTTAGATAAAATAATTAAACTCATTGGAAAAAAAATTATAAATTAAACTAAAGAACAAATGTCTCTTGAGCTTGATGTTCCAATATCTAAGAAATTAATAACCTATGACATGATAAATTTAATCAGTTAATTCATTTCAAAACTCAATTATACAGTATACTGTGTATACACAGACATAGTTGATTTGCACATTCATGCTGCCAAGAGGATGAATCCCAATGAATTGGACCTTTCTAACTACACAATAATTATTTTTTAATTTTCAATTAGCATAAACTCAACTTCTTCATAATTAACATGCAACATTTATCTTGAAAAATAATGACATTGAAAATAATAAATTGATTGATTTTGGCAACAATCAGGCAACATGTTTCCCCTCCCCTTACACAACTACTAACTGTACTGTACTGTACTGTACTGTATTGTAGTAGTCTATTGTTAGTCACATAAAACAGGCAGAACATACAATTTATAGTAAAAAAAAGCACTGTAAAATTACAAAAAATATAACAGGTCACATGGTAACATTGATGTCTCTGTTCCACATGCAGACGTCTTAAAATCAATGCTAAAAGCCACTGAAACCACCTCAGTAAACCAGTTATTTAGATAGACAGACTTTTATACATCACAAGATATTTTATGAACGACATTCAGATGTACATACCTGTGAACTGAGTTGGCTTTTGATCCAGTTGAAGTAGTAGTTCAGATCACTTCCCTCCATCAGATCACGGCCCCAGGCAGCCAGCTTAGCGATGATCCTCGCCGCCTAATAAAGGAAGGAGGACATTTTAAATTCATATTGTTGTGTATGGAAAGTCATAAAAAATGCACTGAAAGGTAAGACGGTAGAGCATTTGTTACATATTACTTAAACGGCAGCAATGGCAATCATATAGACTTATAAAGCATTTCTTTATTTTTGATGTGAAATATGTAAAATGCACACACAGTAAATGTATATTTTCAGCAACAATAATGAAACAACTTCATTTTGGTGCTTTGTTTTAGCCCTAAGACAGGTGTGTCAAAATCTATTTCACTAAGGGCCACACAAATGAGAATCACATCAAGGGCCGGACATATACAGTTTATTGACGTGGTTTTATTTAATCGAAAAAATTTAAATAAAAATGTCTTTGACATGGTGTATGTCTTAGCATCTAGTCAAGCAAATGAATGCCACAACAGCCAACAGCCAACCCACAACAACCCGTTTCGCAGGCCTGAATATGACAACTTAATGGTTGTGTGGGGCATTTAATAAAACAAAATATGTCCTGATGTAAAAGAAAAATAATGAATCTTTAATTTTGTTCTTGCCCATATTTCTACAAGTCTCATATAGCCTGTTTCACAAGCCTGAATATGTCAACTCAATGGTTGTGTGGGGCATTTAATAAAAGAACAAAAGTAAAAGATCCTTGATCATGTAGTTTAAATGTCCCATACTGCCTAGCCTTCTGGTATGCAATCGTCTGCACATAAAACCCTAAAAATGTGCCATCAATGCATTTGCCAGCTTGCAGACAGTGGAAATACGCCTGTGTGTTTGGTGTACGGGGCACGCGCTGCTGTGCAGACAACAACCAGGCGGGCCAAAATTTATTGAGAATCTAAATTTATATTGGGGCCGAATCAAAATCTGCAAAGGGCCGGATTTGGCCCGCGGGCCTTGAGTTTGACGGTTGTGCCCTAAGGTAAGGAGGACCTAAAAAAAATTAAATAAAAGCTACAACTTTTTCCCATTTGTAGCACTGGCTATTTGATCATATCTTCTATGATGAATTAGAGCAATTTAAATTCCAGGGAGAAATAAAGAAAAGACAATGAGGATGAAGGATGGGCACATGGAGATAACAAGTACTTTAATTTAAAATATCTTGTCCTGAAACCCACCAAAATAGTGACTGAACTCAAAACATGATCTACAATCTCATCTAAGTGCAAAAATGATTGAAGCCACATCAACTCTCTCATAAACAATCTTGGCTTGTAAAGTGCTTCCTGTGCCCTGTGATGAGATGGTAACCAATTCTGTTCCCCAATTTCCTCCTCGCCAGGAGAGGATGCGTGGAAATATCGAGGCTCTAATTTAAAAGCAAGAGTCAGCATGACGGCTGGATTGAGTTAAAGTGCTGTGTCGCAGACTTGGGGTCACATTAAGCCCACCTGCTGGACGCCATCTGGCTGGTCTTTCTAATTAAGCTGTGGGTGCCCTATCATAGCACTCAGTTTGTCGTTGGGTGGTCATCCTTCATCTGAAAAGGGTGGCGAGTAGAAATCATTACATTAATTGCTTGTTTTCGTGGAAAAGGGAGAAGGTTGCTTTGTGAGGAATTATTGATGCCTTCCTATGATTAGAAGCAGAGTCACATCTGTGAAAAAATAATGTCTGTGAAATATGTAATGAATCCACCATCTTATCTGTGAAAATATGACCTCTGATATGCTATTCAGTACACTATAATTTCGATAAATTATGAATGTCAGCAACTAAAAACACCACAATGTGCTCACGTTTTAATGTGTAAAAAAACCCCAGAGTTTTGGCTGAAGTGCCTCCACCCTGGAAATTCAAAAAATGCCTCTAGATTGTGAAAAAAGTATCAACATGGGCAGGGCATATTATAACGCAATATGTATAATTCAAATACCTACTTTAAAAAAAAGTGGTTAGGGAGTTAAGTTACTCTTTAAGCATAGACTAAAGATGTTTCCCCGTCTAGTTCACAGCCCACAGTGCACATATGTTGACCTTGTTAATGCACAGACTGACATTGTTCCTCGTGAAAGCCAAAAACATTTATCAATAGTCAAATTTTGCTAGGGCTGTAGGATTGTACTGGGTTTGATGTGCACCAACTAGTCTAATGTTGCAGGAGCAGCTTCTGAATAACACTTAGTATCAACAACTCTTCACTCACCATGTGGACAGTAAAAAGGTCCTGACGGTTCAGCATGGGAAGGAAGTAGGACCAGGCGGTGTTCTTCGTCTTCTTGGCGTAGTCAAAGAAGATGCTGACCCGCTGATGGTTCTCCTGAGTCACAGATGAATTAAGATTTGTAGATGAGCTCTTGGATCGTAAAGACTTGTTTCCTGCACAGCTGGAGCAACTGATTGACTGCATGGAACATAACCCATGTTCACAAGCAACAAATTCATATTTTGAACAGGGTTTCGGTGCTGGTCCACTTGTCCTTGAAGGTTTCAATGTCCCAGACAAATGGGAGAAATTCTGGTCAAATATTATCTGTAACTATAAAGCAAGGAATCTCTGTCTGTCTGTGGGTGTGTCCTTCGCATATTCCGTGCTTTGGGGGACTTTTATAAGTTATTTTGGGGTACAATGAGTTAGGAACATAATTCAATATTTTTCACATGTAAACATCATAAAAAATCTATATCTATTATGGGCCCTTTTAGTTGGGGGCCCAGGCAGTTGGCTACCTTGCCTAATGGTAAAGTCTGCTCTTGGTGTTTATTTTTGTGAGCCCGAGTGTATTTCACCAGTGTTTCTGACCGTGAGTAGCGGCAACTTGGGTGTGTGACAGAACAATGTCAAACTGTAGTAATAAAATATCACATGCTTTAGAAGAAGGGAAGCCAACTCTAGAGGCAGCGGGTCAGATTCAATCCCCTGGGCAATGCGGTAAAGACTCAGCCTTGGTACATGGGGCGCATGCTCTACCAGGTGAGCAATCGGTAAGCCGCTTAATTGACAATTATGTCCTATTTCTCCATTTAAAATCATGACATTGCCCAAGACTTTAAATGCACACAACATCTAAAACAAACCTCTTGCTTGGTGGGGGTAAAATGATCTTTTCAAAATGTCTCTATATGTATGCACATGGATGTCCTATTTGTCCACACTCAGTGGGTCTGTCTGTGTACCTGCAGAGTGTCATCAATCAGAGTCAGGATGTACTGGACTGTCTGTTCCTTGGAGATGTGGGCCATCAGGTTCAGAAAGGTCTTTGCACACTGAGCAAAAACAAAATAGATATATACAAAGTCAGAAAGACACAGCACCTATGTACCTATTGACAAATTGAACAAACTGCCTTTGCTTTTATTCTGCCCAACACCTCTAAAACAGTCAAGAGACTAAACTCGGATAAGCATAATGCTTATGTTACAGCATAACGGTGCTTTCAGGTCAAAAATAGCACTACAACAAAAGAATGCAGTTTAAAGGCGTTTTAAAAGCCAAGACACTTTAGATGGTTTAAAGTCTTTTCACTATGAAACGTTGACAGGAGAGCAACAAATCCTCTCTTTTCTCAATGCTTACATGGTAAATTGTACATTAGTACAATGCCCTAAATTACACGCTCCTTCCACTTAGTACTGTATAAAGTATAGGCACCAGCTCTGTGAGTTCACAAGAAGATAAAGAAGGAAGTTGCATGTGTTTTTTTTATTTTCTTTATATTATTTATCTTCTTCGTGCAACCGGCTGTCTGTCTGCTTAGTTTGGAAGGTTGTGAACTTAAGATCAAGTTGAAAATAACTGTAAAGAAATCTAAAGGAGAATTGCTATAGCATGGGTTGGATGACGACATTAACTAAACATACAGACACTGTAAAGTACTCAATACCTGATGTCCTTCATTGGTCAGAATGACCTGTTTCTCCTCAGAGTTTGCCACCTCAAATTTCTTGATGAATTCACAGTCCTCTGTCGAGATCATCTGACTCCTACAAGAAAATTCATCACGACATTTTAGCACAATATGCAATCAATTACATACATTTTTAACTTTGAACAACACTTAGTGCATGTAATGGCTTTATTGTTAAGCACTTTGACCTGCATTTTTGTATGAAAGGTACTATATAAATAAAATAATTATTAATCATGAGGCATTTAGAACATTTCCTTTACATATATATAACATACATGTATCCTACTGACACTCTCACTGGAGGACTGGGCTTTGTCTCGTTACTAGCACGCTGCTTCTAATTGCACGAGCAGCTTGCACAACAATGGCAATTCACCAGAAATACCACATGTTCCAGTTAACGCAAAACACACCACTGATGGTCCATAGAGGCAGCTAGTTTTAGTAAAACATGCTTTTAGTATATCCAAACTAAATGAAACAAGGAATCAAATCATCAGACGATTTTCTAGAAATGATTATGTGAGTCACAATTCAGCTCTGCTGTATTAAAACACACAGGCTCAAAGAGGAAGTAGCACCCAAGACAGTGAATCACAAATCAGGAACGAGAGCAGAGCTGCTTTTAGATTGAAACAATGCACTCGGTCTGGGGCTGCACGATTTTGAAAAAATATTTAAGTGTGATTATTTTGACTGATATTGCAATTGTGATATGATTTGCGATATTAGAGGGAATGATCATTTTTACATCATTATTCTCATTTTCATTGAAAAATATATTTTTGCAGGGATCTGCATTGCCTGTCTAACCTGCTGCTGTAACACAATAATTTCCTAATTTGGGATCAATAAAGTTCATCTATCTATCTATCTATCTTTCTATCTATCTATCTATCTCAAAATATGCTAATTAATCAGCAAAAATATATGCTACTTATTTTTTTTATTTATGCCAAGTAGAGTGCTGAACCTCTCAATTTCATTAAAAGTAAACTTCCTGAAGCAGAGGAGAAATGTATGTAAATGAGGTGGACATAATATTAGAAATATCTTTCAATATAAATTAGTCAAGAGTTTGCATGTTCTCCCCGTGTTGGCGTGGGTTTTCTCCGGGTTCTCCGGCTTCCTCCCACAGTCCAAAGACATGCAGGTTAATTGTTGACTCTAAATTTCCCGTAGGTGTGAATGTGAGCGTGAATGGTTGTCTGTCTCTATGTGTCAGCCCTGTGATAGTCTGGCGACCTGTCCAGGGTGTACCCCGCCTTTGCTCAATGTCAGCTGGGATCGGCTCCAGACCCCCGCGACACTGATTAGGATAAGCGGTTATAGATAATGAATGGATGGATAAATTAGTCAAGTACAACACCACCACTAGACCTCAATAGTAAACATAAAGTAGAACCTTTCAGACAGTGGCAGCAAAAACTAAAAAGGTACAAGTTAAATTCATGGCAGAGCTGTTTGTGTTGAATTGCATTAGTACTGGTGTACCTAATAAAGTGTCCAGTGAGTGTATATTAACATGATGCATCTACTATTGTAGTGTGGACTTACTGCAGGTAGGACTGCCAGTTGACCAGGTTGGCCCGCACCTCAGCTGCCTTTGCAGCGATGATGTTGGTGGGGACTGCAGCGTCCACAGCCCCGCGGATATCCATCATTTAATATGTCAACTACAGTAGATATCTATGGAGAAAAATCCAGCTCCACCTGAATGGGAAACACCAGAATCAACATCAGCAGATTGACTCAACATCAGTAACAGGCAGGGTCTGAAATCAAGTTTTTTCCTCACCTACCACTGTGGCAGGTCACTGAACATTTCTACCGGCCATTCAATTTTTTTGTCTGCCACTTCTGAAATCTATGTAGAACGCTTTAGAATTGTAAACATTGAATTAGTACCAGACAGTATAAATATGGAATATATCATGTAACTTTAATACCTGCCTATTTCAAACTTAGGAATTGCTTTTTAAAATAGTATTTCTTAATATAAGGAAAACAATATCTGCCATAGTAAGATAAGATAAGATAAGATATTCCTTTATTAGTCCCGCAGTGGGGAAATTTGCAGTGCACAGCAGCAAAGGGGATAGTGCAAAAAACAAGAAGCATCAGCTAACACAGTAAAAAAAAAAAGAGCTAAACAAAGTGTAACAAAATATGAACCATTTAAATAGAAGGAAGTATAAAAATAGGAGCAGTATATACAGTATTGACAATAAACAGACTATTAACAAAATTGCACAAGTGGAAAATGATATTGCACAGTGAGAATGAATGAATGAATGAATGAATGAATGAATGACATTCCACCTGAAAATATCAGGTTATTGTCAGTTTTTTGGTGTGTAAGTGGTCTACTGGTAGCAGTGCTGGTTGTGACCTGTAATTTCTACCTGCCACAGCCAACATTTACCCTGTTATTTGCCAGGTGGCAGGTGCTAATTTCATTCCCTGGTTACAGGTGTTGGCCTGGTATTGTGCGTACAAGCTGAAAACTGTAGTGCACATTATAACCACTTATAGTCAACAATACACCTGATAATCAATTAAAGATGGCACAACTATATTTGGTTAGCTGTTACAGAGCTGCAGGAAAAAGCTGTTGTACAACCATTTTTGAGCTGTGAATAATTTGCCGTTTAAACCGTGAATATCTCAACGTGTGCCAGAAACATTCACCTCACATTTCATCTAAATCTGAGGTAAGTTAGCAAACTAACAAACAGTGCTAGTTGCTAGTTAGCTAGTTAGCAGCAGGTCATAGATAACTAGCTTAACATCAATGTCACGACATGTCACGGTGGGTTTTTCCCAGTCAAACCAACGCAGTGCATATCCTGTGACATTAAACTACATTAACGCCGTGTAACAACTATAACGCATGTATTTAAAATCGTCAAATTATTAAAAAAGACACACCGTTAGCTTAGCGTTACCTTAGCAACAGCTAGCAAAATAAGCAGAGGATGCTAAGCTAAGCTAGCTGCGCTAACACAGCTTCAGATCGACTGTCACCGTGGCAACAAGACCACCGGTACACAGGTAACAACCTTTACAATCACCCAGTCCGACACAGAGTATAGTTAGGATGTTTTACGTTTTCTGATAATGAATAAAGGAGGAAAAGCTCGGTTTAGTTAACGTTACTCACCAGTTTACCTTCCTATGTGAACAGCTGACTGACTACAACACTCTGTCATGTGACAGTCAGTCACATGCTCCACATCTGACCTCAGCAGCAGCTACTGCACACAGAGAAGTGAAGTTAACATCAGAAATAAGCTCCTACTGAAGGCAGATGGAAACCTAAATCTTAAGTATCATTGCTCCAGTTCCTTAGTATAAACATATAGGCAATAGATGACATATTATAGAAGCTAAACAAGTGTCGAACAAATCCAGAAATTGCTGTAAATGTCATATTTCTTTGAAAAAGTAGCATAAAGATATCAATCATATGACTTATTCACTTTTTTAATTTTACCCACTTTATCTTATTAACCCCAGCAGGAGTTTTTTTTATTTATTTTTTTATTAGGATTTTTTTTAAGATAACTTTAATTATAAAAACAAATAATTTAATAACAAAAATAAAAGAGGTGGTAGAAAATAATTCAAGGAACAAAAAAGAAATGCATGAATAAATAAATAAATAATAATAAGACTGCACTCTTCCATAGTAGCAAAACTAGAAATTGCTGTAAATCAGTCATATTTCTTTGAAAAAGTAGCATAAAGATATCAAGGAAAGGCAAGGCAAGTTTATCTATATAGCACATTTCATACACAAAGGCATTCAAAGTGCTTTACATATATAAAAGCAAGATAAAAGAGCACAAAGTGCATAAGATAAAAACGAATAAAAGAGTATAAAAGTATAAGATAAAAGAAAAAAATTAAAAGGATAATAAAAACAATCAAAAGACAGTAAAGTGCAGCATTTGATCAATTAAGAAAAGCGTCTGAGAACAGTTTGGTCTTGAGTCTAGATTTCACATGCACCACATCTGACCCCAGCAGGAGTTTTTTCTTTTTTTTTATTGAACATAATTAATTTACAAACATTAAGGCATTGTAATCTAAACTCAATACTTCTAACATACAAGGCACAATTGGATAAGAAAAGATAACTTAAATTATAAAAAAAATAATATAATAACAAAAATAAAAGAGGGGGTAGAAAATAATTTAAGGAACAAAAAAGAAATGCATAAATAAATAAATAATAATAAGTGTGGTAATAAATGTGATACAATTCCCTGAACTTAGGAGACCTTGAAAGCACCAGTGATTAAGTAGTAGTAACCCTAATGCAGAGCTACAATGTTGCATGCTACTGAGTAATTAAATAAAGTCACAGTGTCTCAGACTGAAGCAGCATATCTCAGTTTGACAGCATATGCAGTCTGAGGGCAACACTCCTCCACAGTCTTCAGGAATTGGCCAAGACTCAGGTCTGGACCCTGATTACCCCACATGAAACAAAGTGGTTGTATGTTGTTTTTTTGTTTTTTTTATTGATGAAAATGAATTTACCAACATTAAGGCATTGTAATCTAAACTCAATACTTCTAACAAGGCACAACTGGATAGGAAAGATAACTTAAATTATAAAAAAAATATATATAATAACAAAAATAAAAGAGAGGGTAGAAAATAATTCAAGGAACAAAAAATAATAAATAAATAAATAATAAGAAGACCGCACTCTTCCATAGTAGCTCTAGGGGTCATCCTCATATATGTTCAGTTCTTCATAAGCTCTGAGGAGAGACTTTGCATGTTGTCTTTTCATTAGTCTTAAAGCACTGAGATGATTATCCACAAGGTCCTTTTTGAAAACGGAAAATAGGGGTTTCATTTTCCTCCATTTGGATGCATGGATGAAAAAATTTGCCAGCAGTATCAGATTGTTCAATATCAAGTCACTCTTAATGTCCATCATGTTAATACCAAACACACTGCAGACGGAGAAGTGAAGTTAACATCAGAAATAAGTTCCTACTGAAGGCAGATGGAAACCTTAATCTTAAGTATCATTGCTACAGTTCCTTAGTATAAACATATAGGCAATAGATAACGTTTCTGACATATTATAGAAGCTAAACAAGTGTCGAACAAAAACCAGAAATTGCTGTAAATGTCATATTTCTTTGAAAAAGTAGCATAAAGATATCAATCATATGACTTATTCACTTTTTTATTTTACCCACTTTATCTTATTTATATGTACAGTACATGAATGTGGGTATATGTATGTGTGTATATATATATATGCGTGTATGTATGGGCATGAACATGTGGGTATATGAGCGTGTGTTTGCATATATACATGTGTATTTGTTTATCTCATAGAATTACTCTTACTATTTCTATATTTATCAATATTAGCTTGCTGACAATCTGATATGGTGCTCTGTTTCTCTCCACATGGCACCCCAAATATATAGGGTTCTTGGGAATATGTTATGATTATGTATGTATGTACACGTGTTTGTATGGATATGTACAGTATGTACTGTATATGTGTGTATATGTGTATATATGTATATGTATATATATATACATATATATATATACATGTGTGTGTGTGTGTGTATATGTGTGTATATGCAGGTATGTATGTATGTATATATGTATATATTTAACTTATTTATTTATTTTTTTCCCATCATTTAGACATTGTGCGCATCTAAATGCGATCTTGATTTGATTTATTTATTTTTTATTTTATTTTTTTTATTTCCCTCTCTGCTACTGTAGGTGTGTACCCCACAAATAGCCGGGTGGACGGGCGGGCACAATGTGTATTGTATATGTACACTTAAAAAAAGAAAAAAATGGAAACACTCTTTTAAGTACATGCTGCTCATTACATCATGCTACAAACATGTACATACCTTGATCATGTAAAGTGTCAACGTCTCCAAATAAAAATGAATTAAAAAAAAAAAAGATATCAATCATAAAGTAGCCACCATGTCAACTGTAAGCAGTGGTGGAAGAAGTAGGCCATGAAAGTAGCAATACCACAGATATACTCTAATACTGCATTCAAAATTAAATATATTTGCATCGAAATATACATAAAAGTACTCAGGATACAGAATGGCCCACTTCAGAATATTGTAGATATTATTGGATTATAATTATTGATGCATTAATGTGTAAACACCACTTTAATGTTGCAGCTGGTAAAGGTGGGGCTAATTTTAATTACTTTATATACTGCTGGGTAGCTTATCTTTTTATTACCTTTATTTGCTAGTGATAGTTATGAAAGGGGGAGAGAGAGGGGATGACATGCAGCATAATGATACATCATCGTAGTTTATTTATTGACTATTTTTTGTATTATTAATATGAATCTGCAAAACAACTAATGTTGCCAAATATTTGCCTCTAAAGTGCAGTGGAGTAGGAATTGTACTTAAAGCTGCAGTGGGTAGAATTGGAGCAAATATGATTAAAAAAATCTTTTTTATAAAATGTTCACTATATCCTGACAATAGTGTCCTCTAGTGTCCTCTGGTACTCCTAATGGCATCTGCAAGATTTCACAGACCGGAGGAAAACAACCAGTCAGAGCCGAGTTGGAGCCTGCCGTCTCTGAGCAGCTGTCAATCACTCGCAAACTCCGATCAAACTAGGCAGCGCTGATCAAATATGAATCAATATTCTGTTACTGTAATGCCTATTTCTCACCTCAAATTTTTCAGAAACATCTTGTAGTGTACTGTTTAGCTGTAAAATGAGAAAGTTTGTGACTCGGCAGCCATATGGAGATAAGTTGAGGAAATACCAAGCACCGCCCACCAGCTGGAGCAAACTTTTTCATTTTACAGCTAAACAGTACACTACAAGATGTAACCCTAACCCAACGACCTCCTCATCGCAGCTGATTCCGGCCATATCACCATCCTCATCCTCCTTGACCTCTCCGCAGCTTTTGATACAGTCTTCCACTCCATCCTCCTCAACCGCCTATCTGACCACCTAGGACTCACCGGAATAGCTCTCTCCTGGTTTCAATCATATCTCTCAAACAGAAAACAGTTCATCTCCATGAGTGACTCCAGCTCCTCCCCAGCCCCAGCCTCCCCTAAACTCCTCCTTCTCACATACAAATCCCTTCATGCCCTTGCCCCCCTGTACCTTACCGACCTTCTCCACCCCTATACTCCTACTATCGGCGACAGAGCCTTCAGCGTCGCAGCCATAGCCCTCTGAAACTCTCTCCCTCCTGAAAGAAATGCTTCATCCCTGGACACTTTCAAAAAGCACCTCAAGCACCACCTGTTCATCAAGGCCTATGACCTCAGCTAACTCTATCTACCCATCACTCTTTAATTACTTAGCTACAGTTCTTTTACCTCCGTTTTATTATTAGTATCATTTTGAGTGCCCTCTTTGTAAAGCGTCCTTGGGTTTCTTGAAAAGCGCTATATAAATCCAATTTATCATTATTATTATTATTAAATTACCACGTGGAAGTTCTAAATCTGTCTGTGTGAATGATTCAGAAACTCTACTTCCTTGTTGTCTTTTTAATAATTCACTAGCCTTGCCTAAGAAAAAACAAAAAACAAACATGTAAAAAGTTGGCTGCTGCAGTGAAATATGAAATAGATACAACCAAAGGGACTGTCTGTTCCCCTGCTGCCAAATGCACAGACAGGACTGAAAATAGATCCTAAAATCAAAACCAAAAAGTTGTAAAGAGAAGCAGGAGAACAGACAAAATTAGTACCGTCCGTCAGACACATCCGGATGGGGCAAGAAAATATCCACCACCACATGTGACTCCAGCCAATCAATTACAATCAGCAGTGTTATCAGTTGGAGGGGGGATCTTAACTTTGTGGCTTTGTGAGGACGACAGAGAGCTGAAGTCAGTTGATTGCTCACGCTGAAGAGCTTTGATCAGTGTTTATCCTTGTGAGTCTCTAATGAGCGACGCGTAGAAGCTCCTCAGTAAAACACACTGGCACCATAGTGTGTGTATCTATATTAATGGTGCTGCATGTACATTGCGGCCATATGCTTCCTCTACAAAGTGTTTTAATCCATTCTACTGCATGGGAGTTCATCAAGGAGCATAATATACAATCACAAATGAATCCACGTCTGTCACCAGTCTTCCTCTCTGTCCATCTCACTCAGACACTAAGACCTCCTGGCTTAATCTGGCCTAAGCTGGTGAGACGCAGTAAAGCACAGAGGAATCAGGATTGCATCCAGTAGGGACATTGTCCTAATCCCCTTCTGCCCTCTCCTTTGTAAACACTCTTCTCTTCGTCAGGGTCACTGATGCTTTTTCTCTCTCTTTCTCTCTTTCTCTCTGTCTCTCTGTCTCTCTCTCTGTCACAATGTGCTTCAGAACAGACGCCGGGAAAACATAGAGGACAGGAGTGTGGATTTTCTTATGATCTGAAAGAGACTCGAGCCTCACGTGGCGAGTGAGGCCTCATGGTCGGAGCATGCCATATGCTAGAGCGGGGAGGCAGTGGGAGATCAGGCCCACGTCTGCTCTGCGGTGGATCAGACACACCAGGGCCCTGATGTGGCAGCGGATACGGAGACTGGTCCGGGCCTGCCGGCAACGTGTGGGATACCCGGTGAACTACCATGACCCGGTCCAAGAGGAACAGGAGATGGTGTGCCTTGAGGTATGGCCATGTTGGAGTTTCTTTGATAATAGCCTCATTATCATAAACATACCACTGATTATTACTTTGGAGCTTATTTTCATGCTAAAAAGTCACCAACCAGTGAAGTAAAACTACAGCTGTACAATTAAGTTGACTTTGTTTTGCTCTTTGAATACATATTTCAGAAAGGTTGTGAATCACACAGCAGCGCTAATCAGTGTGTTGCTTGTTGCACTAATAAGCAGCCACAAATAACAAAATAACACAATAATAAGTCTGTTGCTGAAAGTATTCTGTCTAAAGTACTTGTGAGGTTCAGAGTAGCAATATGTCTCCACACATCTATCAAATGATATTTGTTTCTTATTATTGATCACAGTAAGTCAGTAAATGAATCGTCCTTCATACTGTTGTTATTGTAACTAGATTGCAATCTGTTCTGAGCATCAGCAGCTCTTTCCTCTTCTTGCCAAACTTCTATTTAGGGAAGTACTTCCTGTCTGAATGAGGCCTAAGAAGATTAAAAGAAGATGGTGTGTCTTGAAATAGTGTGATACAAGTCACTGGAAATCTAAATTAAGTAGCGCTGTCGGTCACACAGACAGACAGACTGACAGACTGACAAACAGACAAACAGAAAGATACCCAAAATACATGACAGCCGGGCCCAGTATTAACGTCCCAATGCATTAGTTAAGGAGTTGTGTCGTTTCTAACAATAGTCTGAAAATGTGATTTTGCTTGGCAGCAGAATCATTCTTGGTAAACGGATAACTAAAGATTTCCGATAGCTTTCTATGTTTATATTCACAGAGTCCGCTCTGTGGGGTTGTTGGAGAACCACAGCAAAAGCTCAGCTCCCAGAACTGGTTACAGTGGGAGGACAGAAGGAGTCAGTTCAGATCATCACACACATAACACACATTTGTTTCTTGGCCAGGTGTCCGAGAGCAGAACTGGAGACTGTTAAATTACAGTAAAAAAAAAATTAGCATAGTAACCATAAGTCAATAGCAATAAAAGTATATAGAATACAATGAAAAGACTGTGACCCATGACATTAATGGTGCCTTCAAATGAAACTCGTGAGCTCGTGTTTACAACATGGGAAGTCGTGTACACAATATGCATGGTGTTCAAGTGGTTAAGTCGTGAGTACATCGCTGCTAAGCAACGGCAATATTAACGTTACTGTCGGCGTCTAGAAGCCACAGAGGCTAACAATTTAGCAAGCTAGCAAGTGTGTAACATAATGTAGGAAATGCAAAGGCATAATGACAGAGGAAACAGATGAGGCCGTTGGTAATATCAACATTTTCCTCAGACATATTATAAAATTACGAAGAAAAACAATATACGATTAAAATTACAATATGTGTACCGAAAAATTGAGTTCCATGGCCTCCGCCATTTCTGACAACGTCAACAAACACGTCACAACTTGTGAACTCGGAGGTTTTGGAAACTTTCCACGTACGAGGTCGTGAATACCACAAGAGGGGGGCGTTCATGTGGACTCTTCTCGTGAACACGGTAAACACGACCCCATTTGAAGGCACCATAAAAGAGTGCTCCACCAATTGCAGTTCGATAACATTGTTGGACTCAAGATGAAAAATAAAGGATCAAAATTGATGCAATAGAACCAAAAGATATTGTCTTTTTAATTCCATGCTTCCATTCCAATTCTTCTTCCAAACCTGGCGCCTACATTACCACAATGCAACTCGACTGCAAACAGTTTGGTTGGACATTTGGGTGTGTTATGCTAGTAGCAGCTAATGTAGCCTCGAGCTGCTATAGCCTCAAGCAGAGATGAGGAGCCGGCTACAGAGGTCTGGTTTCTAACTCCACATCACCAGATTTTTTTTATTATTATTTTCAAACTTGTAGTCTTCAGACCCAACTGAAGTCACATTTCTTGAATCGATTAATCAACCAGAGCTCCCCCTGGAGCCACAGAAGGACGTAAAGCAGTAGTACTCCGCAAGACCTGTTAACAGACATTAATGTGTAAAATCAGTGGAGTTTCAGTGGAGAAAATATAGACTGGTGGATGTTAATATGAAGCCTTTAAATTCAGACTGTCTTCCTGTATTTTTCCTTGTTTTTTTCTGAATAAGTTCATTAATCAATTTGATGTTCCAACAGCAAACATTTGGACTTGCCATGGTAGAAATAACACAGGTGTGATTAATAACACTAACAATGGTCAGTGCCACTCCTCCCTGACTGTCGTTAACGTTATTATTTACACCTGTGCTTTTCCTGCTATGACATCTCCACGCCACCATATTTAGGGTCATAGAGGATCGAAACCTGTAGCAACAGAGGGTTTGACAGCCACTTGTGGAGTCATATGCAGCCGTCCATTTTATTTTATTCATTTAAGTATAACAGTAGACAGTAGAAGGGACAGTGTCATGCAACAATTGTCCCCAGCCAGACTCAAACCAGGGACATTGCAATACCTTTTTCACAGCAGACATTTTTGACTTGTCACAGTAGGAAAAGCACAGGTGTAATTAATAACCTTAATGATGGCTGCCTTCCATTGATCTTATTTGAATTCAGGGGTCCTGGTATTGTGAATGCTGGCTTAATGTCACAGATTAGGAACCACTGTGGCTGTGTGTTATTATTTACACCTTTTCCTGCTGTGACAAGTCAAAATGTCTGCTGTGAAAAAGGTGTATGACATGGTCAGCACCTTAGACCTCTGGGCCAGACCTATCTTTATTTAATAACATCTGTGACTGAGTTCACACTAAATCACGTTTTATTTATGACCACACATACAGAATATACAGTATGTAACAAAAAGTGCTCATCTTTCACATGATGATCAATTAACACCCAGTTTTCATTAGAAGAGGACATGCCATTGGCCATGCAGTCAGTTCACAAATGTACCTACTTGTTCTCTTAGGCCTTCACCTATTTCCATGTATTGTTTTATACCAGAGATCACTGGTTCCCAACCCGGGTGTCCCGACCCCTACTAGGGGTCGCCGAAGCTTCACGGGAGGTCGCAAGGCCTTCTTGAGGGGTGTTAGACAACTTTTTAAAAAAAATATACAGTTGGCCTGATCTCACCATTTAATTCATTTATGTGAAGAAAAACTAAATGAAATTGATATTTTTAAAGTTTGGATTATTATTTAAGATATAAACTTAAAAATTTGAAAAGTACGCAGATAAAACAACCAAAGAGCTAATAGAACAAAAGCCAAGCATCAGGGAGAAGAAACCACTGAATTTGTTAAAAAAGAAGCCTATTAAGTTAATGATTTTTAAAAATAAGTTCCTAAAAGTAACAGGAAATCTCATCTCTGATGCAATATTCACATCTGCTCAAAATTCATCCAAATTGCTTGTTTGACACAAACGTCCTGCAGTAATTGTGTTTTCACTATTTGGGTTAATAGTACAGTTTATCAATTGTTCTGTGCTGTTATTGTTATGCATTCAATTTTATATGAAATATCCATAAAATGTCACTAATTCAGGGTCGTCAATTTGCTCAATGATAAAAAAGGATCCCTTAAGGAAAAAAGTTGGGAACCACTGCCATAGATTTTGTAAAAGTTCTTTGTAAAAGCATATATTTAGATAACATTTCATAACAGTAATGAAAGTCAACTGTGCAATAAATGACACCCATTCACAAACCATTGCTTAATTATGTTCCAGTTGTAATTTCATTACCTTTTATAATGCACCAGTCCAAACAATTACAGAAACGATAACTGATAAAGATCATGCCTCTTAACCTTCAGAGTCCTTGTCACAGAGGTTTCCCTCCACTTATTGACGGTCTCAAGAGCTCCTAGCTGTATTGTCAGTGTGTACAGGTAATTGAAATTATAAGGAGATATGATATGATTCTAATTAACGTTCCTTTTAGCACAGCCTCAAACCAACCTGCAACGCATACTTCTGATCTTGAATCAGGGCAAGAGATCAGTGATGGCATTTTGGACTAATCAGGTATTTGCACTATTGTAAATCCACTAAACCTGCAGTAGGCAAAATATTTTTGGCATCATTGGGCAAAAATTCCATAATAACCTTTCAGCATATTGTAATTCAAGTGTTCTGAGAGAAAACTAGACTTCTGCACCTCCTCATGGCTCTGTTTTCAGGCTTTAGAAAATCTAGCCCGTGACGGGAGACTTTGACCAATCACAGGTCATTTCAGAGAGAGAGCGTTCCTATTGGCTGTGCTCCGCCCATGTGGGCGGTGCTTGGTATTCCCTCAACTGATCTCAACATGGCTGCCGGGTCACAAACTTTCTCATTTCACAGCTAAACAGTACACTACAAGATTATTCTGAAAACATTTGAGGCGAGAAATAAGCATTACAGTAACAGAATATTGATTCATATTTGATCAGCGCTGCCTAGTTTGACCGTTTGATCAGAGTTGGTGAGTGATTGACAGCTGCTCAGAGATGGCAGGCTCCAGCTCGGCTCTGATTGGTTGTTTTCCTTTCCCTGTCTGTGAAATCTTGCAGATGCCATTAGGAGCACCGGAGGACACCGGAGAACACAGAGGCACATGTTTTTTTTTCAGATTATCTGTGTCATGCTCATAAATCATATTTGCTCCAATTCTACCGACTGCTGCTTTAAGTATTTGTCAGTTGGTGTAGTCATTTGTGTTGTTTCATGTATATTTTTTATTCTCTGGCTGCAAACTGAATTTCCTCTTGAGGAACAATAAAAATAAATGTTACATCAAATAGCTGTACAATAACAGTCACTTCCTGCAACATTTATAATGATGACTTTCAAGAAAAAGGTCAGATCGAATCACAGCAAGACATCGTGTGTGCAAAGCTACAAAATGTTTCTGCTGCAAGGCTCTAAAATGTCTTTAAATGAGCCCAATAGAATTGTGTTTACTCCTGACTGATGGTGGTAATTTGGACAATCAGTTTGCATGAGGACGTATTGCCTGGAGTTCGATTGATAATGTGACGTTAAAGTAAAAAGAACAGATGACTGTGCAGCTTGGTTACAAGGATTAAGACAGTTTTATTAAATTGAGCCTGACATTTACAGTACAAAGAACAACTTGATGACTGACTACACCATAGAAGAATAATGTCAACGGCAAATAATACATAAAAAAAACAGAGAAATTTACTATATTCTGTTGCCATCTTTGTGATTGGACGACTCATCTTCACCTTCAAAATGCTCCCATGATCTCTTGAGTTGTACTGTAACCACACTTCCTCTCCAGTGCCTATCTGCATGTTGAGCTCCAGTGATCAAATCAGCAGTTAATTCCATCTTCCTCAAAGCTTCACAATGCTTTGAATCCCCTTAATCACACACTGAAAAGACTTTATTCATCCTGTCCCCCCATGCAGATCTGGCGTCCTACTCTTCCGTGTGACCTTGTGCGTTCAGACTCCTTCCTTCCACTTGGCATTGGCCCTGAGAGGGGAAAAGTCTGCATGTTCGTCAAAATCCCAACAGCATAAAGTATCACTCGTTGCTCGCGTGTGTATGTATCAATCTCTCGTGGCTATTTGTGGGTCTGTGTTGCGTAACGTGAACACAGGGGAAGGTGTTAAATGAAGTGTTGTGGAGAAAGTCACATGTTCGTATCTCTAGAGGGGAATAAAGACGTGTGGATGCTCAGGGCATGCCCCGGTTCAGCACAGTAATTAATCTGGACAGGAAGGAAATCTCTTCCTTCCTCCCTTTTTTTTTTTTTTTTTTTGACAAGATAACAGAAGAGATGAATGCCTAATCCTTAAGTGGTACAATAGGCAGCATCATAGAGCAGCACCAGGTCTGTGCAGACACTGTAAGAACAGTCAGTCTTGTATTATATAGGCACTCACATTTTGCAGCACTTCTTATTACAATGTGGGCATTAATTTCCATGGCATAAAAGAGCATCTTGACAAACAGTGTGACCTAGACAGTGTAGATTAAGTAGAAAATTAGATACAGTATGCTGTACTACACATTTGCAGAATAGGCAGAGTGCCATCTGGTGTTTGTACAAAGCAGAACATGATGTGCACCTCAAAGCAATGTATTACTAAAGGAATATAGTAGATTGCATGTCTGAAAAATGTACATCCCACTGTCTCTAGCTTGATTCTGCATCAAACTAAACAGGCACATTATAATACTCATACAATCATGTCAGATATTAGGGATCGTATTAAAGAGATCATATCCTGCAAACATAGCCGTGCCGTTCACTTATTCATATGACCATCGAGGCAGTATGAGTCAGTCAGTGTGCATGGGGAACGTCATGTTAGTGCTGCAGTTCTAGCCACCTTCAGATGGCAGTGTTGTCTTCTACATCATCATCATCGTTGGTTGCAGGCCTGTTCTGTAGATTAAAAGGCACAGAGGAGCCTGGCAATCATCTCTAAAAGAGTCAATTACTAAATGCTCAAATGCAACTGGAAGAAATGGCAGCATATGATTTAATTTGAAGTGTATTTAACAAGGATAGTACGGATTAACATTGTTGCATAGGGAAAAGCAATGCAACAGATGTAAATGTCTATTAACTTTTCAGAGTTGTCTATTAAATTCAGGATAAAAACAACTATGGATGCAACAGATTCAGGATAAAACCAACTATGGATGCTACAGAAGATAAAAACAACTATGGATGCTACAGATTCAAGATAAAAACAACTATAGATGCTACAGATTCAAGATAAAAACAACTATAGATGCTACAGAAGATAAAAACAACTATGGATGCTACAGATTCAAGATAACAACAGAACAGATTGTGTGAATGTGTATATGCATGTGTCTATGTGTGTATATATTCTGCATGACTGTGTCTGCATTGACACAAAGGTTGTGCGTATGAGTGTGGGTACAACATGTATGCAGTATGTGAGCGCACATGTATGTGACAAGAGGATATATAAAATAAAAAATAGTTTGCTCTTGCTCTTGATGGATGGATCAGTGAGGAATGTGGAAGCACCTAACTCACAGTATATAAATGTAAGACTAAACTTCACAAATGATGTAATAAACGTCCTGCTATATCCTTCAGAGAGATTTAGTTAAAGGTCCCATATTATAATAAAGTAAGATGAAAGTATCGAAACACTCAATCCACAGGGAAATATACACAGCCCGTATTCAGAAACTCTGCATTTGAAACAAGCTGTCAGGATTTCTGCCCATTTGTGATGTCACAAATATACAATATTTAGACCCTTGACATAGTTTCAAACGTAAACATTATAAATGTGTCCCAGTTTATTCCTGGTTGCAGTGTAATGTGAATGTCATCAGCGGACAGGAAGTACACATGGACCCAATCTGTTGCCAGGCAACGCAATTCTGTTGCAATTCCGTCGCAATTCCGTCAACATGCGCTAAAACGGAGCGTTTCAGACAGAGGGGTAAATACAAGTATATTCAGGCCAACAGTATGAGGAAAATAAAGGGTTTTTTGAACATTACAGCATGTTAACATGTTCTAGTAGAAACACAAAATACAAGTATGAACCTGAAAATGAGCACGATATGGGACCTTTAAATGAAGTGCTGCAGCTTCTGGCTGTTTCAGCACCATAGACAGCGACTTTAGGCAAAGGCTCACTCACTGGCACATGTTTTGCAAAACGAAATTATGTTTTTTTTGGGTTTATATTTCTGGATATTTGGGGCTTTGTAAATAGCTGCAATGTAACAAGAGCTCAAGTGAAGTTTATGGGTGTTTTTTAGTTTGTAGGCTTAATTTTCTTTATTATAAAACTGACATGCACAAAATTAAGTTTTTTTGGGGTTTATATTTCTGGATATTTTGGGTTTTGTAAATAGCTGCAATGTACACTGTAAACAATTGCTGTTAATTTACAGCAGGATTTCAACAGTATTAACCTGTTATTGCTAAAAACAGTGCTTTACTGTTAATACAAAAGAAAACCTGTTAAATTAAGCTCATAGGCTGTTTTTTAACTGAACTATAATGCATTCTTAAAAAACAGCACTTTACTGCTGATCAACTGTCTAAAGTATCTTCAGTAACAGTTTCATGCAGTATTTTTTTAATTCTGGGACCTGATCTGCACATGTGAGGCTTGTACATTGTACATGGTTGTAAAATCAGTGAATTAGCTCTGTTCTTCACTCACATGTTGTTATGGTTTGCATTCTGTGCTTGTAGCCAGCTATAGACAGACATTTTGGGAAAAGTGTCAACAAGTCTATTATAGCCTTTTTCCACTAACAAGTGCCTTTAATTGTATTTAGTGTGACTATTCCTATGTATGTAACCTGATAAGTCTATTCATCTAAGCAAAAAATAATGTTTATTAAAATGTATGTAAAAAATACAACCTAAATAGTGCATCAAAACAAATCAGTAAGATAATGTAAAAGAAAGGTGAAAAACAGCTATATAA